>CM040430.1:13183309-13273309 GCA_022702705.1 Papilionanthe hookeriana x Papilionanthe teres | reverse complement strand
TTCTCTTTACCGAGCCTCTTTAGCTCGATGCAGTGAACGATATGGCATACTAGCATGATATGAACTCTTCTCTCTTTACTACTTGCTTGAGGTGATGGAAATATAGTATAGCATTAGCTCTTTTCTTTTCTTTTGCTCAAAGCAAGTTCAAGATGTTAAAGATGTGGCTTTGAAATTATGTTATTCCTCTTTATAAGCATGTTGGGATATACATTACATGGCTTTACATTTGGTCCTATCTAGGGTGAAGTATTGAGAAGGCTCATTTGAGTCTTGCAAGCATGTGGTAAATTTGGTTTTGAAAGCATGTTGCTACCTACCTCTTTTCTTTATGATCATGGCAAATTTAAAATATTAAAAATATGGCTTTAGGATCATGCTAGCTCCCCTTGCAAGTATGTTGAGATGTGTAATGTGAAGCTCTTCATTCACTCTTGTTTTCCATGAATTGTAAAAGAGCTTATTTTGTTTTCCATGTGCATGTGGGGCTTGGTTTTGGGCTCCTTGTAGCTTTGCCTTAATAAAAATGCATGTTATCAAAATTTGTAGTAAGGTTGGAAGGCTTCATAGCTTGTTTTGATAGCTTGGTTTGGCTTATTATAAAGTGCTCTCCTCTTTAATTATCTATTGAAAGATTGCCTCATATGTGGAATGGATAAGTTGGAGGAAAATTTAAGCAGGCTCGTTATATCATTGTTCTTGTTTAAGATGCATGGTGGCTCTATCTCTCGATGTTTTAAAAGCTCCTAAGATTTTCTTTAGCCTTCGAAAAGCTCGGTTTTCAATTTGGAAGGATTTGGATGATGGTTTTTGTGGAAGCTTGGTCTTTGGTTTCATGTTAAGGCTATGTTTTATTTGAGTTTATATTGAGCTTTGAAGGGGCATGTTTAGCTTCATTTGGGGGCTCGGTTGGCTTGTTCTAACCCCTACCCGAGAGCCTCTATTTGGACTTATTGAAGGATTTTTATACTTTTGTGATATATTAAGTTATAAATTAAATTGGGGGTTTGGAGATTTTAATGTTTGCTTGATTTTGGAAGTGTTGGTTTGCCCCCTTTGCTGCTCTCAGTTTTGCCCTTTGAATGGGCTGATTTTGCCCCTTTGCCACTCTCGGTTTTGCCCTTTTGCGGGCTGGTTTTGCCCCTTGGCTGCTCTCGGTTTTGCCCTTTGAATGGGCTGGTTTCCCTCTTGTTACTTCTCGGTTTTTATCCCGTTGGTGGGCTCGGGTTCCTTGTGTTGGACCCATGCTTTAGCGGTGTTTGGAAATATATTTTTGAACTTGATTACGATGTTACATGGCTTAAATTGTGGCATTCACTTGGGATGTTATTGATGATATATTTGGTCCAGGTTCCAATGTTTGTTTGGGCCCGATTTTGTGGCGTTGAAGAAGTTACAGTTCTAGTATGATATGTCGTTGACTTTCAAATTTGTAAAAGAAGAGGTTCTGATTCTAGTAGACTTTGTGATTTGAGTCAAATATTCGGGGAGTCCCGAGCAGTGGTTTAGAGTCTAGGTGCTTGGTCAATAGTCTTATGTCTGTTATCATGCTTTTACAGCTGTTACTTGGGAGAAGGGAGTTTTTTCTCTAGGGGTCTAGTCCTCATCCTCTCCGAGAGTGCCGCCCTTTCTTTAGGTTCTTGAAGGTCGTGTAAGGACGGTCGGGAGTCCAGGGTGATTGACTTGTTTTGACTGTTGTTGGAAATCAGTTCATCTCTTTTACGGGGATTGTGTTAGGTGGACTGCTTTCCCTCTCTCCTTTTATCGATCCCTCGTCCTCGATTTTCTCATCGCTTCTTGGTTCAATGTCCGCACCTACGAGGACGTGTAGGTGTGCATATATAACCTCTTTGAGCTATATGCGGCCATCAAGCAAGCGCTCGTAAGTGCGGTGGGACACCGATAATATCGCATGGGAAGCGCTATGAGAGAATCATGGAATCGTGTCGCTCGACTCGTAGACCTCGGAGAGGTAGAGCAGGAACTCACGACGGATTCGTCTGTCTCGGGGTTTCTATCGCTTACTGTCTAAGGATGTTAGCAATCTTAGTCTGATCAGAGTAGTCAACCCGTGACTAAAATATTTTAAAACAAAAATACATATATTCGAAAAATACAAAAATTACCTCCACCACAACACATACTCTACTTACCTATAACTTTTACTTCGCATGCAAACCCAAAATGAAATGTGTGAAAATTTACAGTGTCCACTGTCTACTACTCAAGTCGAGTGTAGGCTGCGCTTCGCAGAAAGTCGGTCTAGTAGTCAAGACTTAAGGTGGGACATATAAGACAACTCCGAGTCCTTAACACCACCGCGCTTACGGGTCCTTTTTCGGATGTCTCATGCTTCTTACTGTTCACGTGAGTTTAGCGTGATATCTGCGAGTTTCTCCTTTTAGTGTTTCACGTTTGCTTACGACCGTTTTCGTGTTTTTCTACGAGGTTTCTACAGTGATTCTTCTCTTTTCTCGATTTTCTTTGCTTTCTTTCCCTTTCTTTCGGGTTCTTTTCTTTCTTTCGCCTTTTTCTTTTGGATTTATTCCTGATTTGGCATTTTTGCTTTTCCCGCACGTACGGTAGTAGACTCTACTTACTCAGGTCTTTCCTACTACGTTTACTCTTGTTCTTTTTTTGCACTAATGTCTTTTCTGCAGGAAAACAATAAAATGAAAACAACAAACAGGTAATAATGCGCTGCGGGTAGTCAACACCTACGGTACACTCAGAAGATCATTATTTCTTTTATTTATCGCTTTACTCGCTTTATTTTTTAAGATATATATCTGCTAGCAGTAAGCATGTTTACTTTCCTTAATACTTCGCTTAACGTAGAAGATGTTTACTTTTCTAAGACTCGCTCCTACTATGATAAGATGTTTTACTTTTTTTCAACAGACATACTCGTAGTAGCATGCTTTACTTTTCTTCGTGCTTACTCCCGTTTAAGCATAAAGATATACACTATAAGACGTTCCTCGCTTACTCGTTTTATCGCTTTCTTCTATCATTACCTCATCATCGTTGCACACACTCACTCTTGTAATAAAAGTGATAATAAAAATGAAATAAAATAATTTGCGTATGTCCACTTTAACCTAAACTTTAAATTTAAGCTCGCGATCTCGCTACGACTTGGAGCTTGGAGCACGGTGAGCAACATACGATCTTCTTCAAAGAAACATGTGTCGACATCAAAGAAAACCATTCTTTAGCTTTAAACAACAAGTTATAGTGACTTCGAGGTAATCCGCTTAGTGCGACATAAATCCTTACCCGTTTTTAGCTTCAGACAGCTTGTCATGCAATATGTGCTCTAACTCGCTTAGGATTCCGAGCGTCGTCGTCCGATACAGCAGAATCCTCCTATCTTCCAGGTTATTCGCATAATCAGGTGATTATGTAAATGTAATTCCTATAATTAATCGGCAGTGATCGAAACTAAATAAATTCATTTTTCAAAATTTAAAGCCTCAACCATAGATAGTCCGGGACGTCATCGAGGTTCTCCTCGAGATCCGCGACGTCTCCTACCTCTCTTTCCTTCGACTCGGAAAATAAATGTTCTACATTCGCGCCTTTCACCTGTTGGATTTCCTATTGCCACACTTCGTTGAAAACCCTACCTTTTGATTTCATGAATATAGAAACCCCTGATCTAAATCGAGAGTTCTCTCAGGTGACTTCGGTCATTTGAGGGTAATCGACTATGGGTGCTCATTTATAGGAGCTTTTAAAGACTCCAGATAATATAAACCCTACTTAATTCTTTTTGTATTAAATAGTGAATTTGTCTGGTCCACATAAAGCGTTCGCGGACTGTAACTGGATGTCATGAATTCTGTAGTTTATTTGATCGAGCGATGTCGTCAAGTAGAGTGTTTATTCTTCGGGATAGATGCGTTACTTGCGATATTACGCTCGTTCATTCAAACTGCTAAACGAATGAGATCCGTTCATTCTCATATTTTAAAATTTAAAATTCTACTTTCAAAAATCAATACATATATATTAAATTAAAATCTCACGCACTTTTCAGCGGCCGACAGTGGTGTGTATGTAGCTTGCCCAGGAAAAGATGATGGATCCCCCTGGATATGTCTTTGAATATACTTAATTTTCTTCTTTATTTTACTCATGTTTTTGAATGAAATCGCACTTTAATGAAATGTATTTTTATGTTTATGATGCAGGTATAACAGGTAGTAGCATTGGAACGAATTTGGATTGAATCGGAGCGAAACGGAAACAAATAGAGCAAAGGTGTTGATTGTGGTCTGGCGCTTAGGCGCCCACTTTTGGGCGCCAAGGTGTTGCATGAACATCCTGGCGCCAGGTTCCAATCGTCCAAGCATTTCGAGCAGACAGAGCACGACGCTCAGGCACCGTGGACCAGTCGCCTAGGTGTCGCAGTTCAGACGGTCACTTTTTGCCAACTATTTTATGGTTGCTGACGATTTAGACGGGGAAATTGAAAGCACAACGCTCAAGCACCGTGGACTGGTTGCCTAGGAGTCGCAGTTCAGACGGTTACTTTTTGTCAGCTATTTTATGGTTGCTGACGGTTTAGACGGGGAAATTGAAGAATATTTAAAAGAGATTTGACGGCTTTTGGAAAACTCTCTGGTTCGAGAGGGGTTCGAAGGGCTGGCAGAGGAGGTGATCGAATTTCTGGAATTCTTCCAGGAGAGTGTGTAGGAGTGGGAACCCTTGTTCTAGAGAGATTAAAGAGTGGAATTTGAAAGAATTTGTAAGGGATTTACGACAGCACATTGTGTAGCACTGTGGAAAACATCGTCCGGTGGAATTTGCTTCTCTTTTCAGAGGGCAAAAACTAAGTATCGTGTGTACTCATATTTGACTATTGTTGTAAACACATATTTGGTGAATTTGCTTGGATTAAATGAAGATTTCTTTAGTGTTTATCATATGTAGTGAGTAGATTTCTTATACTTTTCTGTTGCGATGGATAGGTTAAATTTGTACGATTATAAATGCTTTGAATTGATCTTTATTTTCATGTGAAGAGTATATCTCTAGACTTAATTTACTTGTTGTGCTGGTCATATAACTTGTTAAAATTTGTTGTGACCCATTAGAACTCGACAGAGCGGTGGCGAAACAACATAGATTACTTATATTGTGTGATTGGCTATGAAAGATGAGTCAAGAGGCAATGCAACTTAGGGAGAAGTGTATCAATATAGTTTGAATTAGGAGTTTCACGGGTGACAGACGGAAACAATTATCTAATTTGAATAATACTCATTTATACACTCAACAGACAATAAATGAGTCTTATGTTCTTGTTGTCACTACTACAATACACTTCTTAATAATAGCACCTACAATCTACCTAGGAAATCACAACAGAAAAGTATATTTATCAATCTTGAATTTCACCTGTTTAATTGATCTAGGCAAGTTTAACTTAGGAGCATAAAAGAAACCTAGGAATAGTTGTTAGAAAAACCTTATTGAAGATCTTCCAAACTAGGACCTGAAGGTAGTAGAGTAGAATTAACCCTTATGTTGGTATTACTTCTAAGCCCTTTTCCACCTTCCCTCTGGGATCGAGATATTGGAGTCAAGTAGAGTCCTATATTACAAAAGCAATACGTGCACTTATGTAGGTACCCTGGCACTTAGGTGGAGATTGTGAGTTATATTAAATTATCATTGAAGTGTCGATACCTGCCGGCGCCTAATCGTCAAGCTTTTCTGGCGTCGCTGCTGAGGAAGGAAGGAATGAAGAAGGAAGCACCGGTAAAAAAAAACTTAAGGATAATTTTAGTTTAACCTGTAAGACTAAGAATTGGCTTATTATTCAAACATTCTATAACGGATTAGTTGGATCTTCGAGAGCGATCATTGACGCTGCTGTTGGAGGTTCGCTCATGTCAAAACCATTTCAAGAGGGTTATTCTCTCATTGAGGAGATGGTCACCAACAAATTTCGATGGCCATCTAACAGAGTAAATCCTAAGAGAGTAGCGAGTATTCATGAAAAATATGTACTTACAATCTTAACTTCTTAAGTTGCAGCATAGCAAGAAAATTGGATTATTATGGGATGAGTCAACCTCAAGGACCACTAGTTATTGAGGAAAATTCATTTGGTCAATTAGTTGACACTAATCCCTATGAAACTATCCATGCAATAAACAACAGAGCAAATAATCTTTATTCCAATTATTACAACCCAGGTTGGAGAAATAATCCTAATTTCAACTGGAACAATAATTCTGGAAGAGGAAATCAATCATGTGAAAATAATCAAATTAATCCAATGAACAATTGGAATAGTCAAGGAACTTCTAATATTAGACCTTATCCACCATGATTTAATCCTAACCCACAGTTCATGGAGAAGAAAACTATCATTAGAAGAGGTTGTTTATTAGATGGGAAATCAGCTGCATAACTAAGAGACTGCAACTGGAAACATAAAAAATCAGTTGGGACAAATAGCTTCTACACTGAGCAGTCATCCTTAAGAAATGCTTCCTAGCAATACCGAGGTGAATCCAAAATAGAAGAGAAGTGAGCAAGTAAAGGAAGATTAAAAGTTTGATACGTCAGGTTGACAACGTTAAAGCACTTTGTGGGAGGCATCACATGGTTATCTTTGTGTTAGTGTGTAGTGTTCATGTTAGTGAGAGTGTTTGTTTGTTGAGTTTAATTAGTGTGAGTGGTATGTTCGATAGATATTGTGGATGTTATGTATGAGAGTGGATTGATCTGTTGATTTGTTTGTCATGAGGGAGGTGATTCCTTAATTTCTCATCATTATCAGACTTGTTTATGCTCTCTTGTAGTAGTAAGATTGACAAGTCCACTACGACTCAGTTCTCAGACGGAGCTGAGCATTACTCGAAACACGAAAAGTTTGGACATTGAGCAGGTCCATCTCAATTTTATTACTTCCTTTGTCTGACCTTATTTTCATTGAGTAAGGTCATAAACCTATTTGACGACTAACCTGAGAATGAATTACACTATCTTTAATCAATTAGAGGTGCATAAATTAGAGGATGAGGAGATACCTGAGTTGGCGAACTTAGGCCAATATAGCAAGATAATCTGATCCATGAGATAAACCCTATCAAGTTAATGTAAAGCACCCATCTGATCACTGTAGAGAGTTTGTTAGAAATTGGTAGTAAGGTAGGGAGATGAGATAAGGATGAGGATGGATTAATCTCATTATTTTAAAGTATTTGATGTATGTGTTACAACTGAGATTGAGGACTTAATGAAGGATTAAATGACTCATTTAAATGATCAAAACCAAAATCGGAGCGAGCACTTGGGCTTACGGTACTCATGGTACTAAACCTCAGCGCTAAGGAGTTGGCTCCTGATGACTTGGCGCTCAAATTACGGCGCTTAAGCGCCCGGTTCACGGGTTTGATTTTAATAGCCACAGCCAAATTTTGGTCATTTTTCATGTGTCTTCTTCCTCGACTCGCCTCCACACATGTGATGCTTGGGCAATTCATAGGAGGTCTTCTTCTTCCCAGATCGAGCTCACTCTCTAGGATTTCAAGAGGAGATACATCTTCCTAAGGTAAATTTCATCGCTTAAGCCCTACATTTCTTTTTCCTTCTTGGGATTTGAAAGAATTCGGGGAAATTGGGTAGAAGAGGAAAGAGATTGAGGGTGAGGGTTGATTTATCCCTTTTTTAATTGCATATTGAATTCATTCCTTACTATCACAAGCTCATTCTTCATCTTAGATATCATCAACCTTATTTGCTATGGTCCCCAAAACCAAAGGAATCAAGACTAAAGCTTCTTTTGATAATAGCAAATTTGTTAGTGCTAAGGTTGTTGAAAGGTATAATGATTTTGTGATCTTAAAGAAGTTGATTCCTGAAATAGGATTTGTCAATACGAGAGTAAAAATGGAAAGTATTATCAGAAGCAAAGGTTGAGAAAAACTTTGTTATACTACTTCTATTGTGGTGATAGTAGTGAGGGAATTTAACGCTAACCTGCTTGAAAGCGAGGATGATTTGATATTTGCGAGAGCGATATACGCAGTTATATCTACTCCCTCAATTAATGTACATCTATCTTTAAAAGATGAATCTTACTGCTCCTATGCTGATATTACTCCCACTAATGTCTAACTCGAAGAAGTTATTTGATTTCTAACGAATGGGAGAAGAGAATGGAGGATCAAAAATGGAAATTATATCAGTTTCTAGCTTTCTTCATTAACTGGTATATCTAAAGCTTGGCATCTCTTTATTTTTGCTAACATGATTCCTTCTACATTTCTTAGTGAGGTTAGTGTGGAGCGGGCTGTATTAAGTTATTGCATCCAGAAGAATCAACCTGTTGATGTGTGTTGTATTATTCATGCTGTTATGAGGGACATTTTAACGAAAGGAAATATTGGTCTTGGGTATCCCTCCTTGATCTTTTCTCTATGCCAACATGCTGGGGTTGCTGTGACTAGTGGGGAGGAAATTATCCGACCTTAACAACCGATCACTGGAGAAAAAATTGAAGTATATAAAAGGAATGTTAATATGGGGAGAAGTTCAGAGATGGGAGAATCCAGTTCATCTGCTGCACGCCGATCTCTGCCTGCTACTGTGAAAAGCAGATTTGATTATCAACTGACTAGTGCAGAGAACAACATTGAAATTTTATAAGGTGTGGTGTATCAATTGGGTGAACATTGCTCTCACTTAGATCATCGATATCAAAATCAATTCACTCAACGATCCAAGTTCCTTGAGGCAGAAGTGAATATGTATAGAAAGAATAAGTGGATTGGTGGAGACACATCAAATGAGTTTCCAACCTGCCCAACTTATCAGAAATATGAGCCTAAGGAGACCATGCAGGAAGATTCACCAGCGGATGATGAAGAAGAAGACGATGATGAAGATGACTTAGTGTGATAGTTTTTATGATCTTCTTTGTGTTTAGATTTTAGTACTATGCTACTGGATGTTGCTATATTTTCTTTTAATTTTTGTCCAGAACAATTTTAATTTGTCACTGTTTTAATTTGAAATATTTGGGGACAAATTTCTTTCTGGTTATTTTATATTTCTATGCTGATACATGCACTGTTTTTAGATTTTCTTCTAGCAATTGTAGTTTAGAATTACTTTCTATTGCATATTGTAATATTCAGTGGAGTTCTTGTAAATGTTTCTGATAGTCTTATGCAGTAGCATGTATTTCTGAGCTGGTTTTTCTTCCTTCTTATATTTTTCTGCACTTATTGCTATACATGCCCAAAAACAAGTTTAGGGGGAGAAAAATATTTATAAAAACTAAATTTTATTTGTCCTCAGTAGATTACACACTAATTTGCTTTTATTACAAAACGATTTTGTGATATGTAGTGTTATCTTCAGCGTACTATAATTTTGATTTTAGGAATGAAATATAAGACTTAGTTGAATTTTTTTGTGAAAAAGATTATGCTAAAATTAAAGTATTTAGTAGAAGATTATAAGAAAATGATTTTACTATTTATAGTAGAAAATAAATTGTATTTTTGAAAAATTAAGAATCCTTAGATTTAGACTTTTAAGAAGATTGAGACTCTATCAAAACTTATTTTCAAAGTAATACTACATTTTTCAAATATAGAATAGTGATGAGTTTTTAACTTTAGATAGAGCATAGTGAAATTCAAAACTATTTAATATCTATACAGATATAGTAATCTTCACATAAAAGTAAGGATTGAAAAGATTCTAAAGAAATGAGGATAAGTTTAATCAAAAATTAGTTTCACTTGAATCCTTCTAAAAGAAAAAAAGACTTAGAAACAATCTTAAACTTATTTTTATTCCAAAAATTATTAGTAAAACTTTTACAAATAGAGTTCTTAAATCTTAACTTTATACCTTCGGAGGATCCTCAGTTAAACAAATTATAGTTACCTTTTGAACTAGATAAAAAAATCAGAATTCCTATGTTTAATACTAAATATTCTTATATCCTAGTTTTAGTCTGATTCACTAAAACTTTTTCTAGGTTATACTACAACATTCCTGAAGCAAAATTGTAGGAAATCCTAAAGAAAGAAACTGCCTCAAAATAACATATTTGATTTTTAAAGTTATAGTGTTACTTGGGGACAAGTAATGTTTAAGTTTTGAGGAATTTGATGTATTTGAATATATTTAATTTGTTCTTTATTTTACACATGTATTTGAATGAAACTACACTTTAATGAAAGGCATTTTTTATGTTTATGATGCAGGTATAACAGGTAGGAGCATTTGAATGAATTTGGACTAAATCAGTGTGAAACGGAACAAAGTGGAGCAAAGGTGTTAATTGTGGTCTAGCGTCTATGCTCCCACTTTTGGGTGTCAAAGTGTTGCATGAACGTCTTGGCGGTAGGTTTCGGGCGCTTATGCGCCCAAGCATTTCGAGCAGACAGAGAGCACGGCTCTTAGGCGCCACAAACTGGGCGCTTAGACGCCGCACATAGGTGTTGCAGGCCAGTTATTTTACGGTTGTTGACGGTTCAAACGAAGAAATTGAAAAATATTTAAAAGAGATTTGGCGGCTTTTGGAAAACTCTCTGGTTCGGCTGGTTCGAGAGGGGTTTGAAGGGCTGGAAATGGAGGTGATCGAACTCCTGGAATTCTACCAGGAGAGTATGTAGGAGTAGGAACCTTTGTTTTAGAGAGATTAAATAAGGGAATTTGAGAGAATCTGTAAGGGGTTTACGACAACACATTGTGTAGCGCTGTGGAAAACATCGTCAAGTGGAATTTGCTTCTCTTTCTAAAGGGCAAAAGATAAGTATCGTGAGTACTCTTATTTTATTTTTGTTGTAAACACATATTTGGTGAATTTGCTTGGATTGAATGAAGTTTTCTTTGGTTTTTATCATGTGTAGTGAGAAGATTTCTTATTCTTTTCTCTTGTGATGGATAGATTAGATTTGCAGGATTGTTAACGCTTTAAATTAATCTTTTTTTTTCATGTGATGAGTCTATATCTAGACTTAATTTACTTGCTGTACTGGTCATATAATTTGTTAAAATTTGTTGTGACCAGTTAGGACTCAACAGAATGATGGCGAAATAACATAGATTACTCACATTATGTGATTGGCTATCAAATATGAGTGATGAGGCAATGCAACTTAGGGAGATGCATATCGATATAGTTTGAAGTAGAAGTTTCACGGGTGAAAAACGGAAACAATTGTCTAATGTGAATAATACTCACTTATGCACTCGACAGAGGGTAAATGGGTCTTATGCTCCTGTTGTCACTACCACATTACAGTTCTTAGTAATAAAACCTACAATCTACCTAGGAAATTACAAGAGAAAAGTATATTTATCAATCTTGAATTTCACATGTTTAATTGATTTAGGCAAGTTTAACTTAGAGGAAGAAATGTAACTTAGGAGTAGTTGTTAGAAAAATCATATTTAAGATCTTCCAATCTAGTACCTGAAGGTAGTAGAGTAGAATTAACCCTTAAGTTAGTGTTACTTCTAAGCCTTTTTCCACCGTCCCTGTGGTATCGACATTTAGGACTCAAGTAGAGTCCTATATTACAAAAGTGATACGTGCACTTGCATAGGTACCCTAGCACTTAGGTGGAGATTGTGAGTTAAATTAAATCATCATTAAAGTATCGGTAACTGCTGGGGCCGTCAGCCCTAGACGTCCTTTCCTCGCCGATTCTCCATTTGCTCGTTGTTTTCTGTCCAGCAGCCATCGAACGCGCTCCCAACTGTTGGTTACTGCAAAATTCATAACTTTTCAATTCGTTGTCCTGTCACCGTTTGCACCAATTATCAATCGTTGTCCATCTTCACATTCACAGTATCAATCCTACAACATCCTTAATGCAAATTTGTGTTACATCACATATTATAGGAACCCTAGAACGATGTCAGATCGTTTGAGAAAGATTTTTATTTGCATTGCGTTACAGATCACCACCACGGTTTCATTTGGAGAACTCCTTTCTGTTGCTTTTTAGAAATTTGTTTATGGAAAGCTACATTTTACAACTGGATTTATTAAGGTAAGGTGGTTGTACTAAAAATTGTATGACTTTTAAAAAAATGTTCATTTATAATTCTCACCACAGCTTCCTATAATGTGTGAGCTTACCGATCTCGGTACTGTAGCAGCTACAGTACCACAGATGTGTTACTATAGCTACTACAGTAACCGCGGTCCCCTTTCCAATTCAATTCCCTTCTCGATTAAATTCTCTTTCCTATTTGATTCAATTTTTCTATTTGATTCACTGCCTAAATCTACCCCTTCCTACAATAAGCTCACTTCAAATTCCTTCATTCCCCCCCACCCCACCCTCGGCATTTATTTATTGCATATTCCCCTACTAGTCCGGTCTATCTATTTCTCCCTTATTTATAGATGTTGTTTGCCTAGGATTGGGGAGCAGGGTTTTAAATGAGTGTAGATTTCCGAGTTGCTACCTGTGACGCATTCTTCCCCTCTAGGGCTATATCTGACGGCAGGAAGGAACTCCGGCTGTAACTCGTACGAGGTGGTGATGGTCTCCGAGGATCCGGGCGGTGCTCAAGCTATAACTCGACCCCGACGAGACATTATCCTTTCGCAGCCCCTCCAGCCCCGCTTTCAGCAACCCCAAACCACTCGACCTTGTTGTCGTCTTCATTTCATGTTGTTGTTTGATGCTTTCTGCAGTTGTTTTGTTGCTGCCAACCATGCTGAAACCTTCATTGTTGTCGTTCGACTCCTCCAGCAGTTGTCCTGCTGCCGCCGCCAGCCACGCCGACACCTTCCCTGTTGTTGGTCAATGCTCCCACAGCTAACATGTTGTCGTCCAAACCTTCAACTGCCTTCCCAGCAACCACTTGAGCCTTCTTGTCCCTATCCAAAGTTGTCCTGCTGCTTCCAGTCGTCGGACACCAGCTGCCTACATGCTATCATACTTCCAGTCACCAGCCAGCAGGCCTCCCACCCGCTGCCTTCGCTACAAGCCTCCTTCCCGCACCACCGTAGCCACCTTCCTCCCCTATTAGACCTGTCGCTCTCCCTAGAGAGTTGTCTTTCTGTTTTGCATTGTTTTCTTTCTTATTTCGCTGTGTCGTTTTTTACCTCATTTTTTGTCACATAAGACTTGTATGAACATCAACCCTTGGTTTGGGACAGCAAAATTGGCTAAAAAACAACTTGCCTTTTTTAGCGCAGCGAGCGTGACCACGCCGAAAATTCCTCGATGTGATCACCCCTAGGTCAAGCGTAACCACGCTCGAAAGTTCCTCGGAGTGGTCATTGTCGGGCTGATCTCCGGCGTTGGCTCGTCGCCTCATTGGACGGCCCCAGAGGGCCCTACCACCGCCTGTCGCACCTATAAAAGGGGGCCTCCGAGCACTATTATGGTACGGTTCATTGCTCACTGCTCCCTGTCAGAGGAGGAAGAAGAAAGAAGTCTTCTCCGTCGAGCCTCCTCCCCTTCGGTCAGCTTCCTCGTGAGTTTATCTTCTCTCACTTTTAATTTAAGAATTTATTATCTTTAGTTAGATTAGGTTTGGTCAACTCAAAAGCCTTGGATTAAGCTTGGGTTTGGGTTCAATTCAGGTCGACCCGAACCTAATCTAACCCAGACTCACTTGGTCTAACCCAAACCCTAACCTAAACCCTAGACCTGACCCAAGCCTAACCTAAATCAGACCTAACTCAACCTGGACCTGACCCAAACCCTAACCTACACCCTAACCTGACACTAACCTAGCCTAACCTGAGTCTGACCCAAACCTAACATGACCCGGATCCGACCAAACCCAAACATAACTCAATTTGAATCTAAGCTAACATGGGTCAAACCCAAACTCAATTTAAGCTAACCCGGGTCAACCAAGCTTAACCAGGGCCAAACCCAAACCAAACTTAAGCCAACCTGGGTCAACCTAGCATAACCCGGGTCAACCCAGGTCAAACCCAAACTCAATCTAAGCTAACCTGGGTCAACCTAGCATAACCCGGGCTAACCCGAGTCAACCCAGGTCAAACCCAAACTCAATCTAAGCTAACTCGGGTTAACCCAACTTAACCCAGGTCAAACCTAAATCAAACCTAAGCTAACACAAGTGAAACCCAAATCAAGCCTAAGCTAACCCGGGTCAATCCAGTTTAACCTGAGTCAAACCAAACCCAACCCGGGTCAACCCAGCTTAAATTGGGTCAAACCAAACCCAATCGGGTCAACCTAGCTCGACCCAAGTCAAACCCAGCTTGATCCGGCTCAATTCAAGTCAACCAAGCTTAACCCGGGTCAATCAAATCAAACCCACTTAATCCGAGGAAGCTTGGACTCAACCCAGACCCAAATTAGCTAACTCATAGCATGCCTTAGCTCAATTTTGAGCTACCCTAACCTGGAAAATTAACTCACCTCAACCTGGCCTTAACCCAAGTATAATCCAAGACTAGAAATACATTTTTCATGTTTCATGTTCCGCATGTTGTCTTATTTTTTGTAAGTATTATTTCATGTTTAAAATGTTATTTCATGTGTTATTTCATATTTAAAAACAAAAACAACAAAATAAATATAAAAAAATGATGAGAACTTCATTTTCTATACACTTATTATAAATGTATTTGAAAAAGTACACACACAGATATAAATAAATAAATATATATATATATATATATATTATTTAATACAATTATTCCTTATATTATTATATTAAACTATTAATTAAGTTTAATTTAGTAAATATTTATTTTGATTAATTGATAGCATGTTAGTTTCAATACGGGAGAGATTCTAGCTAGGGAGCGTCAAGATAGATGCACTTAATTAGTTATCTGCTATTATTATTGATGTGTTATCAAGAAATTTTTATCTTATGACACAAATCTCGAGACATTTATAAGCAAAAAACATTTCAAATTTAAATTCAAGATCATCCAGGGTCATGATTACAACAAGGTTATAGTCAAACTGATCGTCTCAACAAGACGAACCCGATGATACCAAAATTGGTTTGATCTGAATCCAATCAAACTCAAATCAGCCATTAAAATACTTTTTAAGGTTTTAGATCGTCAATTGAATGGTCAAATGAACTCCAAACTTGACATATTTATATTCAAATCGAGTGTCGATATGAAGAATCCAACGAAGCCTAAACTCGCTTAATTTTGATATCATTAAAGCCCACAAAACATTAAATAAAATCTATAATCAAGGGGATTAATATGGGCCTTCTGATCAGCAGTTTCGAAAATTCATTCGCCAAAGTACTAAAATGTCTCTCCCCTAGTGGCTATAAAATAGACCCCCTCTCTTCACTTAAGGGGTTAGGAAAAGAGAAGGGATTTCAAAGCCTATTCTAGACTAAAGACCCGATGATAACTTTCAGCATTCAGTCATCTTTCACCGTCAATCATCACCCTTCAGCCGTCGTCGACCACCAAAGGCCATCCATCCTCATCGCTGTCGGCAACCTCCACTTGCTAACAACACATCACCAATATGGGCTTAATGCGCAACACCGTATTGAAGATCCGACGATAAATTCCAGCCTCCCTAAATGCCAACCACCATCGTCAATGCCTGTTGGTTGATGCCACCGGTCGCTCCTGTCGCCGACGTCAGCAGCCCCTAATTGCTAACGTCATATCTGAAATAAAGTCATAGCATATAATCTCGTATTAATGATTCGATGATAACGTTCGATTGACACTACTTGCGACTATCATATTCAAAATGCAGCGATTCTTTCCGGACTCCATAAGTTTATTATACATTGCATACGAACAAATGTTGTATATGGTGTAAAATTGTAACCCTATTCTCTCAATTGTGAGAAAATGGTGCATCTTTGTACTTAACACGCTTAAGATGCATTACTTTGACTAGACTAGGCTCATGATTTTTTTTCTTTTCAAGGGTTTTTTCATGTAAAAAATTGTAGTGTCTTCTCTTGTTATTCATCTATACTTGTGTATGTGTTGAATCTTTATGTAACACTTAGACATTAGTTTATCACCCCGCCGCCGTAGATTTTCTTACACGCAAAAATTAATAATATTCATTTAGAAAGATATTAACTATTTTATTTAAGTATAAGATAAATTAGGTCAGATAAATCATAAATATTTTAGATAAACGGTTAATTTTAATTTCTTACATTGTGTATTTGCCAATAATCACGAGAACATTTTGTTTAGGATCTTAGTGTTGGACCTACTAGGTGACTGACATAGTTCTAGGGCTCCTAGAATGTGTTTAGAAGTAGGTTTTGTAAAGATGTAGTAGAGGACTAGTAAGGGATGAAAATATGGGCATTTGATGATGTTTGGAGGGGGTAGACGACGTTCGGCAACTATCCCAGTTGAAAATAGCGAGATAGAAGATGAAACGACTTTCTACAGACGACAAGGAGGTTCCCCACCTCTTCTTAAACAAACTACAGACAAAACACTTACAAAAGAAAAAGGATATAAACTCCTTAATGTAAAAAACATAGATTATAATCTCCAAATACTCAAAATAAAACTAACGTCTCAAAAACGGCAAAATACACATATAAATAGTTTCATAATAGAAATGCCACTAATTAGAAATTAAAAAATAGAAAAAAATGAAAAACACAAGAAATTTTCCCCTTGAAACTATACCAGGTGACATGTCCTTTAAAGGTGCATTTTTCTTCAGTATTTTTACACTTAATTTTTTATGATATTGCACCTTAAGGGAACGTATTTTCATGTTTTTGAAGCAGGTATAACATGAAATGAAACTGAATCGACTTGGAGCGAAATAGAGCAAATTGCGCTAAGGAGAAAATTTTTGATCTGGCGCTTAGGCGCCAGATTGCAGAGAAACCGGCTCCTAAGCGTAGCATCCTAGCGCTTATGCGCCAGTCATGTTCAGAAAGGTTCCCTAAAAGGTGGCGCCAGAACTGCCCAGAGCAGTTTTCCAGCAGTTTAAGCACTAATTCAAGGCTTTTCGATGGACTTTTTCATTACAAACGTGACAGAGGAAGGGAGGAGAGTTCAGAGGAGAAGGATTCTCAAGGTTATAGTGTAGGAATTTGAAGAGAGAGTGAGAATTTCTTCTATTTTTTGCTCTTTTTTCTAGAGTGTTGTGTGAATTCTGTAAGGATTGGTGTAAAAAGTGCTACAAGATCTTGGAGATTTTCTTCTGGTGCAGATTACTTCAGATTTCAGTAAAGGAGATAAGTGTTATTTGTATTTTGATTTGTATTTAGTTAATTCTTACAGTGTAATACTCTTTATGTTTTACAATTCAATGTGTTGGTTTGATTTCTTCATAAAATCTGACTACTTCTTCATTTCTTTCTCCTTGTGATGAGGCATAATCATGTGTAGGATTTAGATTTGCTTAGAAATACTATTATTTAATAATTGTGATGGTTTATTACTTCATGCTTAATTTACTTTTATAATTTGGCAAATTGTATTGTTAAAACTTGTTATAAACTCATAATGACCCGGTAGGGCTATGGATTTCCTCAACTAGTAAAAACCACACTGATGTATTGGGTGAAGAAAAGTAGAATGTAGGTCAGTGCAAATAGATAGGGAAATAGGCTTTGGTATAAATTAGTGATTTTAGGGTGACAGACAAGAATCTTTACCAATTTGATTTAGGAGTTAAGAACTCAAAGCTAGGTTAGCCAAATTGAGGGCACTAGTGCGTACTCTAGGGTAATAGACTAGAATCTACCCAGCATAGCCAGGGATTTAAAGACTTAACTCTACGTTAACCAAGATACTTTATGCACTTAAAAAAAGATAAAGAATATGTATACTCATATTTGTCGCAAGATTTCATTTAAATTTTTAAGCAATTGATTCCTACACTTATTAGAAATCTCATTGCAAGGGGAAGGACTTTATCATAATTTGAACTCTTCTACTTCCAGTTTACCTAGTAACTATTAGTTTTATTTTCAGTAAACTTAGAGATAAGAACTAGCTTGATAGAATTGAACAGGCAAAACTTATACCAAACGCATTTTGAGGCTAAGAAGTAGTTTTAGTAGACTATAACTTTTACTTAGGTTGTGGAATTTAACATCGTTCCTCGTGGAATCGATAATCGAGACTCCATTAGAGCCTTGAACGATACATGCACTTGTGTTTCAAACCTAGTGTACTCTTAAGATCTATAATTATAAGATATATTTTCAAAATAGTAAATTCCTAAATCCCTATAGCTGCCCCATTAAGCGTTGAGGCGGTCATCAGGGCAGAAACCCCGGCAGTTCACTAGTCTTGCAAAGGCAGTATCTTGATTCCACACATCACGAAAACCTGCACCGTGCGATTTCTGCTCCCATTGTTCTACAACCAGCTCTTGCTTCAGTGACATTCCTTGAATCTCATTTATTTAGAAAGATTTGCATCCTTCACCCTGAAGTAACGGTTGTTTATTAAAGGATATATGTTTTTTTTTTTAATAGGAGTGTTACCCTTGTTGTTTGTACCGGATTCATAATTATTTTATAAGATGGTTATTATTACTTTTTCTACTTCATTTATGTTGTTACGTACACTTTCTTCTGTTGTTCAACAAAATATTGTCATTCTTGATTTGTTATTGTACAGATTTTTACATATTAAATTTAATTTTGCAGTAATTACTTCCTATAACCATTATTCTTGCTAATTGTGATTAATTTCTTTCATGTATAATCATATTTTTGTCATATTATTATATAATAGTTGTTGGAGGATTCGCAACTCCATGTTTGCATGTAAATGTGTAAATGTCGGTAGAAAACTTTTGATTGTTGGCTAGTTGACGCGACGGGCTCAAAGAGTAACAATTATAAAAGAATTATCGGGTTTTCTTGGTTTGCATTCACCTTTGTTGCTTCACAGTATATGATAAAACTATATATATATATATATACATACATACAAATATAAACTAAAATGAAATTGAATAATTAAGTAACTGTCAAGCCATATAGTAGTGAGATTGGGTTGAATTGAAAATGATTATGTTAAAATATAGAAATTTGATTGTCATTAAATGCAATTTATTCATTCCTAAAACATATGTATAACATATTATTTTTTACATCAGATTAGCATTAAGGTTAAATGATAATTCTAACAATAGTTTTTTTCTATGGTATATAGATATATATACTAAATTATTTTGTTTCATTGTTCCTGTCGCATACTCTAATACTCTATCATTTATGTTTTAGTAAATAGTAATAATCTACAAGAGGTTAATTTGTTAAGCACACTTGTTGATAATTTTATATAGCAGGTTCATTTCAATCATAACACTGTCGTTGTCGGTCCCAAGCCCGGATGTGAAAAGTGGAGGGTTGCGTTAGGTAGTCGACAGTCAGCGTAAAACTTGTCGAAAAAAATCATCACATGAATCCTTTTGATCATTGTGTAAGTGCTAGGGCGTCCCTCGGAGCGACGCGTTGTATGGCTCGAATACAATGGAAAGTGTGCGAGGGCCGCTACGCCGGCGCCGGGTGTAGTGTCAAGTAAGCGAGGTTTCGCATTACGGACGGATGCGGGTAAAGAAGTTAATCCATGATACTAAGTATTATGATAGGATCCCGGAATATAGGTACTCTCAATGGTAAACTAATGGAATTGGTTGATATTATGATCCAAAGAAAGATAAATATCCTATGTATTCAAGAAACTAAATGGGTTGGAGAAAAAGCTAAGGAGATTGATAACTTAGGTTTTAAACTATGGTATTCAGTAAGAGTCGTACTTAGAAATGGTGTAGGTGTAATTATAGATAAGAGTTTGAAAGATAATGTTGTCAAAATTAATAGAGTTGAAGATAGAACTATAAAGACTTAAGATTATTATTGATACTTAAGATTTTTAATATTATAAGTGCTTATGCTCCTCAAGTTGGTTTAGATATAAGCTCTAAAGATAAATTAGAATGATTTAGAAGACTTAATACACTCGATACTCTCGAAGAAAAAATTTTTATTGGAGGAGATTTAAATGGACATATCGATAGAGTGGTAGAAGATTTCGAAATATTCACAGGTGACTACGGTTATGGAGCGATTAATGAAGAAGGTAGAGCCATTTTAGATTTTCTTTAGCGTATGATATGATTATTACTAATACTTTATTCAAGAAAGAGATAAGCATCTTATTACTTATAAGAATGGATCTAATAAAACACAAATCGATTATTTTCTTATGAGAAGAAGAGATCGTCGAGATTGTAAAGATTGTAAGGTTATTCCAAGTGAGCAATTAAGTACCTGACATCGATTATTAGTTCAGATTTTAAGATGAAGAGTTGTAAAATAAAGAATACTGGATTCAACATCGTAGAATAAGATGGGAGCACCTAAAAGACACAAATAAAATTATTTTTATGAGTAAAATTCAAGATTTAAATATTTGGGATGTTCATGAAGACGCGAATGTTATGTGGAAAAAATTAACTAATACTTATTAAACAAGTGGCTAAAGATGTACTTGGAGAATCAAAAGAAAAGTTTCATAAATAAAAATAGTTGGTGGTGGAATAATAATGTGCAGAAAAGATAAAATATAAGAAATTATGTTATAAAAATTGGTTTAAATGTAAAAGCGTAGAGAGCTGGAAAAATATAAAACGACCTGCAGGAAGTGTAAAAGAATAATCCGTGACGCTAAAAATTCAGCTTTTAGTGATCTTTATAACATGTTAGATACTTAAGGAAGGTGAAAAATATATGTATAAACTAGTCAAACAAAGAGAAAAGAAAAGTAAAGATTTAACTCAAGTAAAGTGTATTAAAGCATTGAAAATCGAAAATTGTTTTTACTTGAAAAAGATATTCAACATAGGTGGGTGAGTTATTTTGATAAACTTTTTAATTATGATCGTTGAAAGTACGATTGACCTTAGTGATCTTAATATCGTTAATAATAATAAAACTTTTCATTTTTACCGTCGCATTAGTAAAAAGAAGTTGATGAGGCTTTAAAGAAAACTAAGGGGAAAGTCACGTAAGACCGATGATATCCCGATTGAGTGTGGAAATGTTTAGGTGATTTGAGGGTTTTCTGGCTTACTAAACTTTTTAATATTATTTTAAAAACTAAAAGGATGTCTGAGGAGTGGAGAAAGAGCATTTTGGTCCCCATTTTTAAGAATAAAGGAGATGCACAAGAGTGTGCAAATTATAGAGGAATTAAATTGATGTGTCATACTTTAAAATTATGGGAGATGGTAATTGAACATAGGTTAAGACGTATTAAGAAGATTTCTCATAATCAATTTGGATTTATGTCGGGCAGGTCTACCGTGGAAGCTATACATTTATTGAGAGGTTTGATGGAGAAGTACAGAGATAATAAAAAGGATCTACATTTGATTTTTATTGATTTAGAAAAAGCTTACGATAAGGTTCCTAGAGATGTTCTTTGGAGAGTCCTGAGAAGAAAGGTGTTGATATGACTTATATTCAAGTCATTAAAGATATGTATGCTAGAGTTGTTACATGTGTTCGAACTGAAGGAGGATTGACCAAGTATTTTACTATTTCTGTTGGTTTACATCGAGGATCTGCTTTAAGCCCATATCTTTTTGCTTTATTTATGGATGGTCTTACTGGGCATTTACAAGAGGATGTACCTTGGTGTATGCTTTTTGCTGATGATATCCTCCTTGTGGATAAGACAAGAGAAAAAGTCCAGGAAAAACTTGAATTATGGAGGTCTACATTGGACTCTAAAAGTCTTCGTTTGAGTAGAACTAAAACTAAATACATGTAATGTAATTTTAGTAATAGTAGGTCTAGTGACAGCAGTGTAACTTTGGGTGATCAAATTATTAAAAGGTGTGAACGATTTAGATATCTCGGGTCCATTGTTCAAAGCGATGGTGATATAGATGGGGATGTTACAGGTTGGTTGGTTGGAGTGGAGGAATGTGTCTGGCCTATTGTGTGATAGAAAAGTACCGCTTAGACTGAAAGGAAAATTTTATAAGATGGTGGTGAGACCTTCAATGCTCTATGGTGTTGAATGTTGGCCTTTAAAAGAGAAGCATAATTTTAAGTTAAGTGTTGCCGAGATGAGAATGATTAGGTGGATGAGTGGCTTTACACTTAGAGACAAAATGCGAAATGAATATATCCGTAAAAGGGTTGGAGTTGCACCAGTGACGGATAAAATTAGAGAGAGTCGCCTTAGATGGTTTGGTCACATTAAACGTCGACCACTTGATGATCCGATTAGGAGAGTAGATGTTTTAAATACAACTTATGTTAAGAAAGGCAGAGGCAGACCTATGAAAACTTGGGCTTATTGCATAAAAAAATGATCTTAATTTATTAGAATTAAATGAAAATTTGACACTAAATAGGACGCAATAGAGAAAAAGGATTCATGTAGCCGACCCCACTTAGTGGGATTAAGGCTTTGTTGTTGTTGTTGTTGTTGTTGTTGTTCATTTCAATCACTCAAGTACAAGTATTTAAACATTAGATTTAGTTTTGATATTTTTATCTTTCTATTAATTATAATATTCGCATTTGGATTTGGGTAACTATTATAAATTATCATTTCAATTTTTTTCAGTTAATTTCCTTTTTTTCCTTTATATTTGTTAATGAATTGTCATTTAATAAATTGAATACATTTATCTCTTTTTTTTGCTTATTTTAGTTATTATTTATATACATTTTTCCTTCTGAGAATATAAAACAAGTTGGCTTCATTTTATCACATCATGCTTGCGTTGTATTGTAAAGATATACTGCCTTCTACACTACAGCGTAAAATAAATACAAAATTTGAAAACAAAAAACACGAGACTTTAAATTCTCATGTAAAACACAGCTATACGCTCAACCTAAAAACAAAATAATAAAATCGCAATGACGTAGCATGCAATAACATCATTGAAGCGTGGACTCCATTCAGAAACAAATTACGCAAAAGCAGCGATTATAAAAACTTTCCTGACGAAAACAAAGCATACAATCAAGCCTTAAAAGCACACCACAAATCAATTGAATACTTAATCAATCCGCTCTACGGAGCGATCCATCAGTCAAAACCAATACAAAGCCCCGCTCCAGCTCCCATGCTATTCAACTCGTGATTTTCCGATCCGCACAAAACAAAAAACTCAATTCCGCTCCAAATAAAACAAAGAATAAAAGGTTAAGAAAAACAAGCAATGCGGGCAAATTCTTACCCTTGATCTCAGATGAACTCAATTTTTGCAGGTGGAATCAAATGAAAACCAGGCTTCTGGCTCCGGTCATCCTCTTTTCCACACGGGAACACCAGCCTCCTTCAGGCTTTATGTCCTCCTAATTCCTCGCCGACACTCTCGCTCCACCATCGGCTTGCCGCGGAGATTCCAACTACGCAAGTTAATGACGAGTTTTCGAAAGAGTAGTTGGGAGGTTTAAGAATGGCAACCCCAGCCATTGAGTTCATCCAATAACTGGCGCCTGTCCCGCGTCTCGTAGCCGATTTTGGGTTTCCGAACGAGGTCCGTTTCTTCCGGCGGAGTATTTATGTGCTTTTCATGGTCCACCATCCCCCGTTCGGTCACCTCTATTCTTAATTCTAGAGATAATTACATACAGACCAATAATATTTTGATATTTATAAATTAATCCGTCATGTGGTTTTTTTAAACCAGGGATTAGGGAACCGATATAAAATTATTCAGAATTTCTTGTTATCAAATCAATACCTGTTTAATGGGAAGAAATATTACATCAAGACTTCGCACATAGAGCTATGTGTCGAGTCCAATCAGAGAGCGTCGTGTCTCATATACAACCCCGCCCAATAAAATATATTTAAAAAATAATTTTTTTTAAATTTGCGTGACCCGGCCTGAATCGGCACAGCCCCTCATTCAAAAACAATGTTTCGTATTTTGGTAACGTCATTTAATTTTCAATAGTCATTCGTCATTTCAATCCATCGGCAGTTTATTCTTCCTCCGGCTCGGCGAAACCCTACTTCCTTCCTCGGCGATACCCTACTTCCTTCCTCGGCGAAACCCTAAGCATTCTCCGTCACGCAAGAGAGGTGATAAGGGCGTCCAGCTGCTCAAAGTATGATGGTACATTTTATTTTATAATGAAATTATGTTTTTTTCTTTGCAAATAATCCCCAATGTGATTGTATTCAAACTCAAATAACATAAGTCGCCTTAAAACCCATCACTAAAACATGAATACCACAACAATACCGCACAAGTAACACATCAATATTACAATAATATGGGTTTCAATGACCGAGAGGATAAGACCATTTTCTTACTGGAATAACAATGAAGTAACACAAAATTTAAACTTGTGATTTTTTTCGACGGTAACACTGGAGTAACACACCAATAATATAGCAATAACACACCAATAACACATCAAAATTGTGTTATTGGTGTGTCATTCATGTGTTATTGTTGTGTTATTGTTGTGTTATTGACGTGTTATTCATATATTATTGTTGTGTTACATTAGTTGATGGGTTTATCTTATGTTTTTGTGTTATTTGTGTGTTATTGTTGTGTTATTCCTGTATTATTCATTTATTATTAATGTTAATGTGTTGTCATTTGTTTTTGTGTTATTAGTGTGTTATTGTTGTTATTGTTGTGTTATTCCTTTGTTATTGATGTGTTATTCTTGTATTATTGTTGTGTTGCCTTAGTTGATGGGTTTTTCTTGTGTTTTGTTGTTATTTGTGTGTTATTGTTGTGTTGTTTAACATCCCTTATACAATTTTAAATATTGTTAAAATGTCACTGATATGTTATTACAGGAATAACACACAAATAACATAATGATAACATAACAATAACACATGTATAATAGAGTTTGGATGTATTATTGTTGTTTAATAGTATGTTATTGTTGTATTATTTATGTAGTACTCTTTCTTCAATTTGAAATGTAAATCAAATGGTACTAATTAATGTGTTGTTTTTATTCAATTTGTAGGAGTAACACGCCAATAATACAGCAATAACACAACAATAACACCACTAATACAGTTTTGATGTGTTATTGGTGTATTATTGGTGTATTATTGTTGTGTTATTCCTTTATTATTGATGTGTTATTTTTGTGTTGTTGTTGTCTAACATTAGTTATTGATTGTAGCTCTATATGGGTACTGATAATGTGTTATTGTTTCTTTAATTTGTAGAATTATGAGAGCAATGAATTTCAACTGTAGATGTCGTCCATCTGCAGTGAGGGGTGTCCTGGATGAAGTTAGAGATCTCATCTCAGAGGAGACGATTAATAATCTAAAGAAGATGAGGGTCTTCACTTTCTTTGACATGCCACCATATCCCCAGGACAATGTCCTGACTTTAGACATTTTGAGAAGCTGTGATAACAGGAAGAGGGTCTTCAGAATGGGTGGAAAAGAGTTGAAATTAAATGCTGATCATGTGGTTTTATTGATTGGCATGCCAAACAGAGAACAACCTGTTGCATTGAAGAAAAGTCCATTAGTCAGCTCCAATACCAGACAAATAAATGACCAAATGACAATATTTTTTGCAGGAGCTTCCACTCCTCCATTTGAATAGTTGTATTTGAAATTCATACTAACTAACCTGTTTTTTTCTTCTAGTAATCTCAATGTTCTCGCAGACCTTGCTTCTTTTGGTGTTGATGCACAAGTTTTTCCCTCATTTAACTGATCTGCTGTCATATGTGACATGATAATCGACCAAGTCAGCACGGCCTATATGAAATTGAGGGAGAATAAGTCATTAGGTTATATTCAAGTTTTTGTATTTCTTTTAATGGTATGTAATTGTTTTATACATTACAACATTTTATTATGAAGTTTTAGTTTGATTGTTTTTTTCTACTTTTGCATTAATTTTTTTGGTGTTTGACATCCTTAGTTGTGATTTTACGAGCACACATGCCTAGTAACTTCTCCCACCCCTGCCGCTAGATCTCGCATTTTGAGGTGACCAACAAATCATGGGTGGAGTGAGCAAGAGATTCGCGAGGCCTTAAGAAGGCTCGATCATGCATAGGAAACTCATTCACTGTATAAAAACAATATATTATGAATGTTTAATGTATTTCATATGATTCAATCCTATTTATTACAACATGTTCAAATTCATTGTAGGTTAATAACAACTTCTTAGATTTGAGGAACAATGAAGTCCAACTACTCTCAAATCTAGAGCAGGGACTACTCAGTCCTGCAAGGCCTCTACCACACCAATAAACGATGGCATGATCATCTTCACCCAGATCGTATGCCAGGGGAACGATTGTTTCAAGCGAGATTACCCCAATAGCTAGACATACAATAGGGAGTGATGATTATGAAGTTTTGTATGATATCCTGAAATCTCAGTAATAAGTTAGCTTGAATATTCAAGAAATAGTGGTTGGAGTGGACGAAAAGATAAATACTGTGATGGACACATTGGTCACCCTAACAGGATTGGTACAAAGGTTATTTGAAAGCAAGGCTGACAAGGTCAAAAGGGAGAAGTCCAGTAGTAGTGGACGGAAGAGGACGTTCGGCACACCTGTATCTCAATATCAATTTAAAATAAGACGTAGGATTGTACATACAAATGATACACCACATATAGATGATCCCTTACATACTGTTGATCATGTACATATAGAGGATCCTGTACATACAGATGATCATGTTCATACTGTTGATCTTGTACATGTAGAGGATCATGTACATACAGATGATCCTGTGCATAATATTGATCATATACATATAGAGGATTCAGTGCATACAGATGATATTGAGCAGACCCAAGAGGCCGAAGTAACAATAAGAGATGCGCAAGAAGAAGATGTTGGGGATCAGACAATCCAAGAAGACCCCGCTGAAGTTGAAAGAGCAATGAAGTTTGTTCTAGATTCTCTATCCCTTTTAGTAAGCACGACATTCTTTTTTGTATGATTTGATATACATTTCTATTATGTTCTCTAACAATATTTATTTATTACTTCTTTTATTTGTAGACGCATCTTGTCACATCCGATGTAAATATTGATGTCAGAGAGGGTGGTGCCCAAGAGGCCCTCATTCCTGAAGAACATGTTGATACAAAATTGGGTTTAGCTAAAGAAACAGTTGCTTTAGAGGAGGTCTCAAGTCAGAGTCATAGCTCTGATGGAAACGAATACGCGATAGTCGTACATACTTAATAACTCTATAAAGTTTGAACAATATATTATATATTTTTCTTGTCATTAAAAAGTATTGTTTTGTTTTGCAGCCTCGTCCTACGGGAACAGTTATTGATTATCATGCTAATCATTGATATCACTTGAAATGCGAGAAGAAATAGATCAGTGCATTGCGAGATACCCTGGATCGTAAGTAAATGTCTGTAATCTATTTAAAGATTGGCCGTTGTGTTGTAATAAATTAACAAAAACTCTTTGTCATCCATGCAGTAGTAATATTGTACTTAACAGATGTGGCATTTTGATTGACCAAATGGCCCTCGAAGATGTTTTGTGTAATAAGTGGTTTGAAAATGAACATGTCGATCTTTTTCCTATCTTATTGCGCGAAAGAACCTTGAGGAGACCTGATTTATACCGGCCTTACCTTTATGTTTCACCGTTTTATCTAGCAATTGTTATATTCAATATATTTTTCATTCATTATAGTTTTTTATTGTGTATTCCTTTCACACTCAAAGTAATAAATTTATGTAGATGCATAAGAAATTTGGCAACATCAAGCAATTTGTGGACCACATCACCAAAGAGACCACGAGTCAGACAAATACCATTCTAATCATTCAGAATCAGCAATGGATTTTGTTGGTAAGAGATTTCAGTCTTAGAAGGTGGAGAATATACGACTTCCTACATAACCTGATTCATAAGGCCTACGCTGAAGCCATTGTAAGTACATCAAACTTTATTATTGTTATCTTCAGTAAATGTACATTCAAACCGCTCCAGTGACAACCAACTGCTTCATCTTTTCAGGTCGAAATATTTGTTAAGGATTGTGGTCATTTATTCAAAACCAAAGTCGAGAATTGGGGGGGTAGGAATTGTTAGGAATGTATCCTCTCAAAGGAACAATGTCTATTGCGACATGTTTGTTTGTAAGTACATGGAGACACTTGTGCAGGCCGCAGAAGTCGATTGGCATCAGCATATGAATTGGCAGGATGAAATGAAACAATTCAGAGCTGAAGTTGCTTATGACATTTGTGTACTGTCAATGAATTGATTGTTTGTATACTGTTGTAATTTTATTTATTTGTTAATGATTTTTTAGTTGCATCTCTAGTTTATTATCGAGTGATGGGAGAATTGTAGGATATGTTTCTGGATCTCTTTCACATATTTTGTGCACTTGTTATGTGCTTCTGGTACCAATTTAACTTATTAAGATTTTGTTGCTGTTGTTGTTGTACCCTAAAGCAAGTTATGGAAATGTGCACTTCTATCATGTTACATGCCTAAGTTTTTAAAGTTGAACTGATTTGTGTAATTTGTCCCCTGATTGGGAACTTATACATCGTATATGAATCATTTGGGACCCTATACATCGTAAATAATATTTTGTAAAATAAAGAAACAATGAAATTTTTATATTTGCTTTATAAATAATATTTTTATATATGCCTAAGTTTTTTAAGTTGAACTAATTGATAAACTTATTTAAATTTTATATGTGTTTTATAAATAACATTTTTATAAAATAAAGAAACAATGAAATCGAGGAATAATACAAGAATAACACCGAATAACACAATATTTTACCGCGGTAACACGGAAATATTACCACAGTAACGCCGATTTAATCGACAGTAACACGGGAATATTCCAGCGATAACGCTGATTTAATCGGCAGTAACACGAGAATATTCCCGGAGTAATGCCGATTAAATCGACAGTAATACGGGGACAACAATAATAACATAAGGGGAATATTCATTCAGATAAGTATATTCGTGGATAAAAACACAAACGCGGTAACACGGTAATATTCTCATGGTATTAACGTGTTATTTTTGTGTTATTAATGTGTTACTGAAGTATTATTACATGTTTTGAGTCTTAATCACGTGTTATTTGCTTGATGTTCACATGTACTTAGATTTTAAATAAATGTATGGAATATAATGCACGTTTTATTTTGATGTTACTATCGTGTTATTTGTTTGATGTTCACGTGTTATTGACGTGTTATTTGCGGGTTATTGATGTGTTATTGACGTGTCATTCACGTGTTATTTGTGTTTTATTCACGTGTTATTTGCGTGTTATTCATGTGTTATTTGCATGTTATTCAGGGGTTTTTAATGTCAGCTATGTAAAATAAGATCAGCTAAAATTCATACAAAATTTGTCACAATCTAGTCAATTGAATTACAATTACTATAAAAAGTTCATCATTTTAAATTGACAAAAAGTATCACAAAATGATAAAGTATAACCACAAAATATGTAAGAACAACGAAAACAGTGCATTTATCGCTCATTTATATAATTCAACAACAGTTCGGTATATGTTTTGGCTAGCTGCGTTACATAATATTCCTGCAATTGGGGAACAATACAAAGTATCATTTTAGTAAATCATTTTAAATAAAATACATTCAAATGAGACTAAATCTTATTAACATACTTGGGTCAGACAGTCTGTCAAACTTTCATCGTCTGGATTAACAACGTCATGACTACTTGATGCTTGTTTATTTCCTGAATGCAATGTGTACAGTAAGGAATATACCATATACATATAATGAAAGAAATACTAAATCTATAAGAACTTACTTTTAGCTTTCATATTTTTCTCTCAGTAATCTTTCAATATTGATGTAGATATTTCTTTCGGTCTCATCTTTGTAAGGTCGTTTACACTGCACTCAATATTTGAAAGTTTTTCTTCTTTGTTGTTTTTTTCACTTGGGGCATTCTCCCTGCTACAACATCATCAAAATATATATATATTTTTAAATGTGTCCCACAAGCATTTCTCGGTTTTATTGTTTCATTTTGCTTTATTAATGAGTTGATATACAAATTTCAGAGAGCATGAGAGAAATATAAGTCCACTTGAGGAAACATTATTCAACATGGAGTCTTTTAGATACATCCAAACCTGTTATAGAAGTCCTTTTTAACATGTATGGACCACCACATTAAGAAATACTTTTCCGTAATCAACTTCATTTTGGCTACATCTAGAACAAATAGTGAATGCGAGCACAACGGCCCATCATTTCAATTTTTTTGCAAGAACATGTCACCTCGCAATTAACTTTGTCAACCAACACGGTTCAGGGTTGCCTTGTTCCCTCATTGTCCAGGCTCATCACATAATATTTATTCTCACTCCCCACAGGTAATTCAACTGTAAGCCCACATAAGTCATTCAATAGCTCTTGCTCAAACATTGAATAAAGTTCCCGTGTATAGAATGATGCAGCTTGCCTCAGCATTGGATTGATTTTAACCATGGGTGTTGTGACGGACTGACCGCATTTGAAATCTTCGTCCTTCTCGTTCCGGCGCCACGACTTCATTATGTTTTCAATACCAATAAAACAATTCATCAGAGAGCTTGTAGACTTTGCAACGCTATGACATATATTATTAGTGGACTCACTTCCAAATATATCTTTATTATATGTTGTTGACCATTTGTGTCTTATACAGTAGATTTCATCTAACCAGACATTGCTTTGTAGTTCTCCCACCTTTATCATTAAAGACTAAGTTTCTTATAACTCCTCCTTGAAATCACACTTACTCATGCATTTATAAAAAAAATCACTTACGCTCTTCATACGAACTCCACAATGTACTTTTGAAGACAGTTTCTTGTAGATGTGTCATTGATATAATCTTTGACGAGTAGTGGGAGGCATTCTGCAATGACTTTTGCCATCGCTTAATCCTGGTCAGTGAAAATTGTTATTGGATGTTTGTCTCCCATTATTCGAATGAATGATTTGAATAACCAACTAAATGATTCAGCAGTCTCATCGAACAAAAATCCAAATCCAAAGATGTTGTTCTGTCAGTGGTGGTTAACCCTTACAAAATGAGCACAACATAAGTTATATTTATTTAATCTGTAACTTGTATCAAAAACTATCACATCACCAAAATAGTCATAATCCAGCCTGGATAACCCATCACTCCAAAAAAAACTTGTTGACCGACTAGACTCTTCTGTTTGGAAATCCCAAACAAACATGGTATCCCCAGCTTGCATCTCCATGAACAATTGTATTAGAGCATTGACATCTCTCTGTTCAATTTTTTATCTTCTTTCTCTTTGAATGAAATTAAATGCATATCTCTTTGTGCATTCCAAATTCTCCACATCACTAACCTCCGTAGGAATGAATTGGTATGCATCTCTTGCTCTGTTCCCTGATCCCGTCATTAATCTTAACACGTCTGCATTTAGCTCACTTATCCTTCTGCCGGACAGAAGAAGATGCTTATCACCATTTTTGGCCAAACAATGATTGTGATTTTTAATGAATTTCATCACAGTCCAGTTGCTTTCGAGATCAACAACATATCGAACTATAACCCTGCAACCAGTCATTGTGTCTGCTTTTTTGAACATCAATGCATCCATGCTGTTAGACTCTTTCTTGTACTCAGTTTTTCTGCAAATATAGTCTTTGCTCTTCAGTTTTCTAGAGTTCGGCCAGTAGCCAGTGTGGTCTTCCGAACTGTGAATTCTACATGATGTGCATGGGCACGAAAGTTTTCATATGCTTCCTGTTCATTCTGGACAGTGTTGCTCAAAAACTTCTCTTTAATTAGTTCATTGTGATCATGTCTCGGCTCACAGAACTGCAAATTTGAACATAATTATAACAAATTCATTGAAAATCACAATCTAGTTGAAATAACACTGGAGTAACACCATAATAACACCATAATAACACCAGAAAATCACAATCTAGCTGGAATAACACTGGAGTAACACCAAAATAATGCAAGTTTGACACCATTGTAACACCAGTAAAACAACAACAATTATACCAAGAACTACACAAGTAAAAATAATATTAATACCAGTAAAATACCATGTTAACACATCAATATCACTACAATAATACCATAATAACACTAGAAAACCACAATATAGCTGGAATAACACTGAAGTAACACCATAATTACACAAACTTGACACCATTATAACCAGTAAAATAACAAATATTATACCATAATATCAACATGAACTGTGTCTGTCAGGTAAAAATAATGATAATACCAGCAAAACATCAAGATAATGTCTTAATAATATAATAATAACACCAGAATAACACCAATGTACAACACCCAATATCACTACATCAACACCAACTATTTACATCAGATTAAGCTAACTGTTATACCACAGTAACAATACTAAATGAAAGACAAAAAACCACTTAACATCGGAGTAACACCATAATAACACTAGAAAAACCATTTTCTTACGACAATAACATCAGAGTAACACCAAAGTAATACAAGATATTATATCATAATAACAAAACAAAAAATTGTCTTGCAAGAACTACACCAGTAAACTACAATGATAACTCCCAAAACAAAATCATGACACCAAAATCACAACGATAACCTTAACCTAACGTAAAAGGAGACTTAATTCTTCTCAAGTTCAAGGAGAATGACAGGTTAAGGTCCTCCAGAATTTGAACATCATTCAAGGAGAAGTCCATGGAATCTTTGTTGTTGTTTGCGAAACCCTAGCTGTCTGTTGTGGATGACAAATATTTCTTCAGCTACAAGCAATAGAACAGTAGCATGGGAAATGTTTTTACGCTCAGAAATAGCGGAAAATTTTTTGGTTCCGCTCGGGCCAAGTCCTCCTATACAATTTTCTGTGTTTTAATGGATGTGGATGTATATGACACATGGCGCTCTCTGATTTGACTCTGCACGTAGCTCTACGCGCGGAGTCCTGATGTAATATTTCTTCGTTTAATGGAGAGCAATTTCCATACATAATAACTCCTCAGTAATCTCTATTTCGGGATTATTGGGTATTAATTTCAATAGCCCAATGACCCAATAGCCCCGCAATAAACTTTAGGGTTTCATTTCAGTGTTATTCATGCGTTATTATAAGGATATTGCAGGGTTATTGATAGTACGCACGCAGAGTAGCATGCGTATTCCGTATGAATTTTTTTTCTATTTAGTGGCCTTCAATTTATTAATTTATTGGGGGTATTTACATATATACCACCAAATTCTTATATATTTATATATCTACATCTATAACAATCGAAACTTTAACATCAAATAAAAAAACATTTTATTTTCTTTAAAGTTATTTGCACATTGTCATGCATAAATTTATGGTACCATAGTGTTCTAAATATAAATATCAAATTATTTGTTGATTTAGTATTTAATTCGTTAGGTAAATTCATAGGATTTATGAGTATTTATGTAAATTTTCTTAATTTAAGTTCATCCTCCTATGCAAAGTAATTTACATACAGAGCATCAAATTCATATGTATTTATGTATCTAACACATAATATTTTACTTATTTACATTCATATTACCAAAATATTTCATATTACATCAAATAAACCACTATTTTTACTTTTAAAAGTAAAAATTAAAATTTAAGATATGTAAATATATAAAAATTGAATAGTATGCATGTAAATATTTTAACTGCTTTATAAAATTTAATATAAAGAGATTAATGTGGCACTCCTTGGGCCAATAATCTTTCGATTAAGATGCGTCCAACATAAAAATATCATATACAGTAAATTTTGAAGACAGGATCTCTCTTTTATTTTAATTTATTGGTTAAATTATTTTCAATATATTTTTATTTCTTATAATCATTTTACGTTTTAGGTTTCTCTTCCAATCTATTATGGAAAAAATATTAAGTCTTGAGTCCGGAAGCAAGCTGTGTTCAGACAACCGCTTTTACGAGTTTTTTTTTTCCTACTCTGCTTCTTCTGGTGGATTGCAGTCATTGTCTGGATGTAGCTTGCGTCCGGGCTATGTTCGGACCCCCGACGTAATATTTTTTTCTCTATTATAAACCCTTAATTTTCAATCACAGTACAATGTTCGTATCTAGACAACTACTTGCGATCTTCTTTTTTTTTCTTTTAACTTCGCTGGTGGATTGTAGCTTATGTCTGAACCCCGAAAGTAATAATTTTTTCTTTATTATGAACCCTTAAATATCAATATATTTGCATCTCTCAACTATTTCGGCATTAAAACTTTAAAACTCAATATTATAATTAAATATCTGTTTAATTGTTTTAGGGATTTTTAGATACAATAAACATCAAATTTCATAAATTATAGATAACAGACCCGAAACTTTAATATTACTAAAAAAACTCAAAATTCATAAAATTACCCGCTTCGAACTCTGTTTGCTTTGTGTGTTAATCCATGCACAGGAAGGTAACAAACCATAACTAAATTTCATATATGGCACTCTGACAATTATAAAGATTGCTTCTGGCAACTGAGCCCGCTTTGCCGTCGCAGTTGAGCTCTGCGATTTTCTCATCATCTTCCAACTATTTTTAAATCTCACTTCTCTTGTGTAAGTGGAGTGTCTTCTAAAGAAGAATCAAAGGTAAAGTTGTTGAATGAGAGATGATCACTGTTCCAAGGCGAGAAGTGAGTATGTGTCAGCCATGGATCTTGGATTGTGCGAACCCTACTTGACAAAGGTTACGCCTTCACAGTCATCTTCCAGCCCGACACCAACGCCTTCCATCTCCTCACATTCCCCAACGCTAATGAAGGCTGCCATCATCTATGGGAGGCCTGTCTTCCCGATGCTGCTGCCACCGCCAATGTAATGGATGAGTGTCGTGCTGGATCTTTTCATGTGGTGTCGCCATGCGTGTTGTTGGTTCCACGGGACTCGGAATGGGAGCTGTTGTGACAACGGTGATTGGGACGATTAACATTCTGAAGGCAATGATTGCCATCGAATCTCATCAGGTGGTGCTTGCATACTCCATCTTAGCGGGCTCAATTGTTGGGAGCGCGGTGTCACACTCCCAAAAGAGCTTTTAAGAGAGGTGGGCAATTTCGGACTTATATCTTGTTTTTCGACCTACCTGCACTGATGTGAGACTAAATGTCCGTGACATTCTCCTTCACCCAGTCACGTGACGCCCTCGTCACTGGATCACCTCCACCGAGGCTCTACACCGTGAGAGTCTCCACACCCGGCGCAGCGACTGCCGCTCCGATACCGACTGTCACGCTCCGAAAAGATTCTAAGAGAGATGGGCGGCCTGGGACTTATATACTTGTTTTTCGGCCTCTGCACTAGCCGATGTGAGACTAAATGTCCGTAACAGCGGGCTCAGTTGATGGAGGCGAACAAACGGAATAAACATGGTTTGAACATGATAAATTTATGAGTTTTGCGTTCTTTTCTAATAATATTGAAGTTTTGGGTTCTTTGTGTGTAAATTATGAAGTTTGGTGTTCTAGTTTGTAAAAATTTTTTATTATTATTATTATATGAAAATATTGTTGGGATTTTCATGATTAATACTTAAATTAATTATTTTTTTAGCAAACAAATTTATAATGTTACTTCTCTCACCCTCCCTCTTCCTTCTCTCCAGATATTTAAAATATAGTAGCCTCCCTCTCTTTTCCTCTCCGTATATATAAAATATAACAGGCTTATGATTTTTCATAGAGTAAAAGACCTTGTGTTGTAGAGAGAATGAAAAAGGAGATGGATTGACAAAAGTTTTTTTTTTGAACCTTGATAAATATATTAAATTTAGATCCCTAATAAGTCGAAGAGACGCGGTTCGTAAAATGTCCCTTTAGTTACATGATTTTAGAGAGAAAAACGAGAAAAAATGGAGATTGAAAAAAAACTCCGGAGAGGGGAGAGACAGGAGGACCTAGAGAAAAAAACGGATGATGATCCCTCGCCCAACCATCGCCCCTTATACAGAAGAGAGAAAATCAAGAAAATAATTAAAGTAGTACCCCTAGTGTTATGTTGCATTTCTCAAATGAAGCAGATGTCAGGTATTGCCGAAACGACGACCATCCATGGCACCTGAGAGAAATTATTTGAATTCCTATGTGTCGGGCAACGTCTGTAATAAGATTTGACACATGTTATTTTTAGTCATGATGACTTTTTATTGGTCATGATGGCTTCCTTTGATAGCTACCCTCATGTAGGTGAGCAAAGCTATTTTTTTTTTAGGAAGATGATAATGATGAAATCTACTACTTCGGTAAGCAGCAGTAGGTAAGCTTGATTCACCGCCCTCCACAAGTTGCCTTAGTTCAACCACTTTGGTGTGTGGGTTCGATTTCAACCACTTAAGTAGGTGGCTCAATTTAAAAAGGTAAAATTGAAGAAAATTTATGTATGCTCGTATTTGTGTATACATGTGACTTACTAAATTAAATGTGTTGTGAAATTTAGGGCGAATAAAACGCAAATCCAAAAGAAGAACACAGAGATTTAACGAGGTTCGGTAAAGATGTCTACGTCCTCGGGAGCAGAGCGGCGAATTTTACTATTTCAGATGAGTTACAAATTCGGTTCTTCTTTCAGATTTGTGTTTTGTTCACCCTAAATTTCACAACAAAATGTTAAATATATAATATCAAATGCTACATTTATTTTATTTGATGATGAGACTCAAAAGTATTATTAACATTGACATGCACCAAGTGCTGCAAAGCACTAGTCGCTCACGCAAGCATACGTGTCGTATCAATAGTACCAGTATTTGAGTCCGGTGTCGATCCCACAGAGAACGAGATGAATTTTAACAAGACAAGTTCTAACCTACAGTTGTTAGTCATATTCTGAAATGTTAATTTCATGTAAGTCCTATAGAAGCAATTCTAAAATAACAACAGAGAAGTTGAAGGGTTCAAGTACTCAAACATTCTCCCATGAAATTGTTTAAAAATAAGACATTTGAATGTAAAAGTATCTAAAAGAAAATCATGGTAACAAACTACTAACCCAATTACAACATTTTTCACATATATTCACCTTATGCTAACCTCATTTTTATGAGGTCTTCATTTTCTTCTCTCTCTAGAACCTTGGATCTAGCCTTATGATTTCATTTAAACTTTCTTAGAGGACTGGTATTGGGACCCACACCTTATAAATTTGAACATCTTTTTAACTCCTTGTAGTCTCATGTGTGGTTTCGAATCAATAACATTTAGCTGAGTTGATTGAAAGCAACATATTGAAACTCAAGTTTAATTCTTATAATGATTGGAAGTGTCTTAGGGTGACCCTTGAAATTTTAGGAGTTTTAAATCCTTGAAACACACACATACACATCCACATACACTCACACTCATGCTACAATTCATATACACTCCACTAATCAAAATGAAAATAAAATTTAAATAAAATAAAAACCCTTCGACACATGTTGAGAGGCACACTGTCGAGATCGTTCAGCCAGACATTGGTCGTCGCTTAGGCGAGGAACGATCAACATTTTGCTCGTTGGACGGCTCAGATCGAACCAAAAAACTTTATTTGTTGCGTCATGCACAAATCAGAGCTAAATTGACACAATCGTCGACAAATTTGTCCAGATGAGCCCAAACGACGAAACAAACAAATCGAGCACTTCAGAACATCGATTTTACTTTAAAATGACATTCACATTATATAATAATAAATATTTAAAATAATATTAAAAAAATCAAATTAAATTAGGAATTAAATAGATGCATCAATAATGAAGAAATTTAAAATTAAAATTAAAATAAATATATATTTATAATTAAAATTTAAATTTATAAATTTTTTAACAATTTCAATCGCAATAAAAATAATTTAAATATAAAATTTAAATTATAAATAAAATAAATATAAAATATAATTAATACAAATTATAAAATAACTTAAATAAAAAACAAACTAAATAAATTCACATGAATTTAAAATAGAATTGAAATAAGTAATAAATATTATTAAATTGATTTTATTTTTTAAGAAAAAGAATAGAATAAAAACTTAGCATAGTAATGTCTTTATAAAACGTAAATTAATTATATATATATATTTGTTATAAATGCCCACAATCCTTCTCGCTATGGCTGTAAACGAGCCGAGCTTGAGCGGGCTCAGGCATGGCTCGTGTTCGGCTTGTTCGAAATTGGCTCGGCTCAAAATATGCTCGTGTTCGAAATGGCTCGTGAACAGTGTGTTCGTGTTCGGCTCGAATAATATTTTACTGTTCATGTTCGGCTCGAAATTGGCTGGTTAGAATAAAAAAGTTATTATAATAATTATTTTTTAAAAAAATGTATTAATAATTTTATTTAAAAATTTTTCAAGAGTAAATTTCATACAAAAATTCAAGACATTTATTAACTAAAAAAGTATACAAAAAAGAATTGAATACAAAATTTTACATAATAAGAATATTAATATTATTTTTAAAAATTTTACAAAATAAGAATCAATTTATTACAAATTTTATCATTTACAAACTCAACAAGAGTACAAAATTACAAATAAAATCTCAAATAAAAATACAAAATCTAAAAAAAATAATATGTTACATTTCAATAAAATTTCCATTAAATGCACATTCTTATACTTTATATAAACCTTAAAAAAAAAAATGAAAAAATTAAATTTAAACGACAACTTTGAATTAATTCTTCGATCTTTATGATAGACGATCCGATGATGATGGGGGGGTTCGGAAAAGGAGGATCCGCCGCCAAGAATTCTTCCAATGACCTAAAATGTGGATGTACATTTCGCCGGCTCATGTAAGAAGGTATGTATGATATTGAGCAAAAAAGTGTGAAAATTATGACAATAATAGTTTGATCTTCTATTGTTCCCACCCAAACTTAAGACAGGCTCAAAACTATTTAACGGGACTTTGAACTGATTAATTTTGCCTATAGATTTGCTTAATTATCTCAATTTAATCTGCATGACTCATTACCTTAATTCGAGTCACAAATCAATAAAATTTTGATTAAATTATATATATAATAATACACTGATAAATATACTAATTCACACATATAAAATTAATTTATAGATGCATAAACAAATCAATTCACAAAAAAAAAAAAAGACAAATAAACAAAAAGAAGCTAAAAACTTCCTAGTTTTTAAAGAGACAACTGAATTTCTAGACAAATTAATTTCTTTATATGACATTTTTATATAACATTTAATTTGTACCCTTATTAGAAGGAACAAATTTATCAAAATATGTTAATTAAATGTGAGCAATGTTAAGTTTATTCAAATTAGTATATTTCATGTGTATTGTATCTAATGCCAAAAAAACTGTTGACCAAGAAAAGAACCCAAAGACAGCTTTCATTCCAAGCTCCCTGCAAATTTCCCAGTTCAACTATTAATTCTTCTTATATGGTCAAATATAACAGTAACAACATTGTTGTTAGATATCAAAAACTCAAAAATAACCGGAGAAATTTACAGGTGGTAGCATTCTTGTAGCTAAATCACTTGAAGCCTTAACTGTAGATTTTGAGAAGGAAATAGATGATCATATCCACAAGAATCCTCTCTTACCCTATTTAACATTTGTATCATTTTCTAAAATACACTCATATTCTACAAAAGGAATAGCCTTCAATACTTTCAACTTTATTGATTCATTTCCATCACCTAAAATACACTCATATCCTCATTATGTGGGTCACAAAAATGTAGAAAAGAAAATTAGACTTACAATAAAAATTGACGGGATACACAAACCTTCCTTTTCACCCGTCTTTTCAATGCAAATGACCGCATAATAAGGAGTTAATTCAAGGAGGGCAAATTGCCAATTTTCAGTAAGTTTTTCAAAATCAGAGTGAACTTCAACTGCAATTTTGGATGCCTATAAACGGTAAATAAGGTTAAATTGGTTTGGAATACCAGAATAATCAAGAGCTTTTGTTGAGGGAGATGAGGTGATAGCCTATATTGAAATTGGGAGTTTCAATTTGCATGCCATCTTTTACCTGATGCCGAAAGGTGCAGCTGAGAATCCCCTACCAAGGGCTTTAACATATGCTTCCTGAAATTTCCATGCCTTTCATAGCTACAATAATCTTATTCATACAAGGGTGAGATCGTTAAGAAATATAACATGAAAAACATATTCAAAATTCCCAGAGTAGCAAACTACAATGTGTATAAGTACTTACATAGCAAACTACCATATGTATAATTACTTACATATGTATGTCAATATGAATGTTTAAGTTTTAGATTTATAAATACATAAGAATTGTGTGGTATGCATATAAATGCCAACTTATTTGCAAAACCTTGGATATGTTATCGTGATATATTGGTAACCAAAGCATACATGATAAACTATACAACTAGCTCTCACCCCAACACGTGACCAAGCCCTACAGGCTATTGATTGCACCGGTTTCCTTTAAAGGTCATCCTTGATGCCTTGCTAGCATAGCAAAAAAGGAAGGAGCAAAAGAGCACTTCTCAATGCATAAGAAGTTGATTTTACCCATCAAATTAGAACATATGTATATTTCTCTCTATGGTTCCACTCACAAACTCAATGATAGCCTGAAAATAAAAACATGTTTAACATAAGGTTTTCATTATTCAATTAATTGGTTATTCCTTCAAATGAAACAAATAAAAATAAGTTAGATATTCACACCATTTCTCCTCGACCAAACACATGGCTGAAAACTAATTTCAATACAGCTTCCACGTTATTCTGTTTGTATCTCATTTGCACTTCCTATCATTTAACTCCTTCAAACAACACTAAGTCATTGGGAAAGGTTGTGGAAGAAAGACACGACCATTCAACCATGATTGATGACAGATCAATTTGTAGATATGTTTATGACCTCCATGAGGATGTAAAACAAAATTTCAATTCCAACATTATCCCACATTTGAGCAACACAAAATCTCACCACATAGATAAAAGCTCTAAGCCTTTGCAACCAATGAAAGAAAAGATTCATAAAAACTGCCCAAATGGTCAGAATAAGGGTAGTGATGATGAATCAATAACTTGTCACTCAAAACACCTTGATCATGTGATACATTACATCATAGAGCAGCACATTAAAGAAAATTTAGTTTAATCCCTAACAAATGGCTTTTATGGAAATTTAACTAAAGGAAAGAAGCAATGTATTCTTTAGTTTCACAAAGTCATCCATAAAAATAGAAACCGAAGCACAACACATACGCTTAAACCTGTATATCACTGCACAAATGCACAATAGCCGAACTAAATTTCATAACAAAACTCTTATACCACATCTCATCCATAAAAAATGCACATATAAATGCAATATGCGAGATCTCGCTGCCAAAACCCTATGAAGTTAGATTTCATTCAAAAAATTTAGATAAATCTAAAGAAAATTTAAGAAAATTTAAGATAAGAGGCGAACCCGAAGATAAATATGAAATATTAGAGAAAATATACTCAAAGATAACACCTCAAACAAGCAACCAATGAACCAAGCAAGAATATCGAGCAACATATCGAGCCAAAACTGACTATCCGAGGAGAATAGAAGTAAGTATTAGCAGAAGAACGCAGACGACAAACCCTAAGCCGTCGCGACCGCCGACCGAAAGGGTCTTGAGAGATCAGAGAAGACGGAGAAGAGTAGAAGAGAAAACAGGAGAGGAAGATAACACCTCAAACAATCAACCAATGAACCAAGCAAGAATATCGAGCAACATATCGAGCCAAAACTGACTATCCGAGGAGAATAAAAGTAAGTATTAGCAGAAGAATGTAGACGACAAACCCTAATCCGTCGCGACAACCGACTGAAAGGGTCTTGAGAGATCAAAGAAGACGGAGAAGAGTAGAAGAGGAAACAGGAGAGGCAGCCGAAAGAGAAGTTTCGAGAGGCGAATGAGGATAGGGAAGGCCACTTAGGGTATTTTAGATTATTATATATATTATAATTATATAAATTATATTATATTATTATACAAAAAATATAATATTTATATAAGAAATATTAATATATTATTAATAATAATCTGATATATATTATAACATGATTTAATTTTATAAAATATGCTAATTTATTTTTTTTAAATTTTAATTAATTATAATTTTTAATATTTAATTTTATGAATATTTATTATATATTTATTTATTTATTTATTTTCGAGTCATTTCGAGCCGAATACGAGCAAACAATTATTCGTGTTCGCCTCATTTACATTTTTAATTTAAAAATTTATTTGTGTTCGATTAAAACCTAATGAACGAGCTGACGAACTATGACAGCCCTACTTCCTTCTCGCCAAAGAACCTCCAATAACCCGATTCTTCCCTCCGACGATTTTTTTTTATCTCCCGCTCCGATTCTTCACCACAAAATATTTCCAACCGAAGCTTCTTTGCGCGGTTCTTTTTCTCCTCCTATTTCGCTGGGCATCGCCGAGCTCCGAACACGAGAGCAGAAGGAAGAAGAGGTGGAGGCGTCTTCTTCCGCTTCGTCGTTACCCTTGCAAGGATCCGCTTGCTGTCAGTTTCTTGATTTCTTTCCCTAATTCATGAGCCAAGAAGAGCTCGGAGACGTCTCCCTTCTCGCCGAAAGTGATCCTATGTCTGTCAATCTCCACAAAAAAAAAGGACAGGGATACCAGCGCCGGAGATTCGTCGCAAAATGGGGCGTTACGTGTGAAGAATGCTACCGATGAGGCATGGGATAAGGAGCCGATTCTTGAAACGCTCATCCGTCCGCCTTCTCATTTCCCTCAGCCGGGAAATAGTTCCTCTGCAGCTTCGGGGGCTGTAGACTCCGATCGCCTCGGCAAAAGCATTCTATAACATAAACAAAGCCTATGTTTCATGATTTCCTGTTGCTCCCGACATATTTACAATCTTTTTTTCCAAGATTCTGGTCTTCTTCTCCCTATCCTTCCCAGAACCAGCGACATCTGGGAGAGGGATCAACGACTCAGCCCGCATCATCGCCCTTGACTCGCTTCGATGTGCTGTCCTATAGCCCTTCTCCTTCTGCAGCGCTCGCATTTTCTCTCCCAGGGCATCTCCCAGCTTCTATCAGACAAGTCATATGGAGTCTGTCAACCAGCGGCGATGTCCTACGCATCTCTTTGCACGTTTCTGGCGGATAGGTTTCTTGCTTTGGTTCCGCCGTTACAAAACTCACTAGTTCCCCAATAGCGCGCTTACTGCCCCCTCAACTTCAGCCTCCTCTCTCCGTCGCGCCGCCGAGGAAAACTGAGGACCGTTGTTCGAAGTGAAGCATGATGGAGGGCTCGAGGTTTCCTTAACATCAACTCACCAATGGCCTCTATGTTTCGGGGCGGTCAGAGCATGCCAAAGGAGAAAGCTCCGCCCATGATTTCCGCAGCCATGCCGTACACCGGTGGAGATGTCAAAAAAATCTGAAGAACTCGGAAAGATGTTTGAAGACCCTTTTAAAACACAAGATCCAGGAAATCTGGACCTGTCACTAATGCTCCCAAGGACTGGTTCATTTGGAGTTTCAGGCTCCACAGCCTCATTTACTGCTGGAGGTTCAGGGTCACTAAATTCTTCCGGTCCTCTGGTTCCCACAGTACAGCGAAGCTGCAGAGAACATCCATGACAAATAACAAAGGTTTTCCCAAAGCTTGTTCAAAAGGACAACTATCCATTCAAGAAAGGAGGACAACCATCCTTTCAAGAAAGGAATTGGTACTTGAACATGGTGAATGCTTTCCTTGTCAAATTGGGAGATCAAATGAAGGTAACTTAGCTTAATTGCTCATCTTTCAGCTTCTTTATTCCTATAAAAATTAATAAATTTATTTGGGGCATACATACATACCACCCAATTCCTATGTATTTACAAATCTAACACCGAAATTTTGCTTTTACATTTATGCCACCTAAATCTTTCTTATCAAATAAAAGATATCAACCTTTTATTTTTTTTTTAAAGTGAAACATACAATTTCAAACATAGGTAAGTGTGAGGTAAATCTTTCATAATTTATTTACAGAAATGTAGGTTAAACTAAGCTTATTTGATTTCTTATTTGAGTAAGACCTAATTTTGATATCTAATTTGTATTAAAGCTGATTCCAATAATTGAATAATTTTTTTTTATATTCTAAAACAATTTATTAATTTAAATTATTTTCTGCGCTTGTTACTTCTTTTGAGCCCAGTGAAACTCTTAGCATGAAGACATACATAGAAGCCATTATTTTGAAAATCTTGGTTTACTATGATGGAAGCATTAACAACAATCCCATATTATCAGTTATTGATATTTGAAGATATAATTCTTGTTTTATTTTCCTCTTTTGAGGATTAGAGATGAAAAGAGGAAAATAAAAGAATTTTTACATACTACTTTATTCGTATGCATTTACATGCTTAACGCCTAAATTTTTATATTTACATACATAACACTTTGGCACTTTCTAACGCATGCATAAAAAAATGTATTTTATGTAAAAATTGATAATATTATTATTTTTGACGTGACGTTGAAAATTTGAGTACAATGTGTTTAAACATGAAAGTTTAAGTGTGAGATATATAAACACATAAGAAGTTAGTGGATCGTATGTAAATTCTTTAATTATTGCATCACCGATAAGGTTGCTTATGAAGTTCTTTGTCCTCCTCCAGGATGACACACTTCGTGGTGACCCTTACTTGATGATTCTTTTTGTTACAAGTGTGTAATCGAGAAGTTTTTCCTAGCTTCTCCGAAGCAACCTTAGACAATAATTTTTTTTTTGTCTCAAAATCAGTCTATAAATTAATAATCATGGATTCATATATTGTAATTCTCATTTGAAATAACATCAGAGGCGGTAGGTACGTGCTCCTATCTTCTCTTTTACTGCACTTGATTACATATACTTTGTTTATACACATGATACCGTTCATCTTCTTTTACTTGCAGTTTTCCTGACATGTAAAAAAGAAGCCTTATGATAGAGGACGTAGAACATATATTTAGGTTGAGAGTATAACATGTTGTCAACACAATCATTGAAAAAAAGCAATTTTAGCAATTGCAAAAAATTTTGTAACAAAGGAATGAATCACAAAGTATTTAAGACTTTAAGAAATCAATTCAAACTCTTCATGTAAATTAAAATAATAAAAAATAATAATAATTCATCATTTTGGATTTACGAGGATTTCTTAGAAGAGGTAACTTATGGTTGCTGATAAGAGTTCTCTGGTCTAAATAAATCTAACAGCTTCTTTAGACTAAGTAAATTCAAAACTAATTATGATGTCGGGACAACAGAACTGTGAGATCTTGATCTGCGTCGCTTAACATAAAATCAAGTATCCCCTTTAATAACTTCAATAATAAACATAATTCAAATAATCATTTCACAACAACTAAATAACAACAAAGAACCTATGATAGGTCGTTCGATGCATGATTTCTCTCTTCTATCATCTTCTCACAAAAAACCTTCGTACAATAATCAATACCAAAACATGAAGCGAAGGATAATTCTCAATTAAAATTTTCATAGACTTAAACAACATAAACCTTTAGAACACCAAGGTTGTTCGTCTAACATGACATAAATGCTCACACTTTTTTTCAGGCTTTTGCATGATCGATGTTGTGTGATATGAGCCAGACCTGACCCACAATTACGCAATAATTTACGTTCCCAAAATATGACAAAAAATTTGACCCAATTTATAAATTACGGCTAGCATGCAAAATCAAAATGTTATAAAATTTAAAAAATAGTTTATATACTAGGGGTACTACGCAAGTATATATATCATTTCAAGTAATATAGATCTTTCTTTTAAAACCCAATATCGATCCTACAAAGAAGCAATGTAAGAAATCATTTAAGCTAATTCAAGTTTAATACTATCAGACCTTAGTTTGAAATGTCGATAAAAGTGAATTTTCTAATAACTATTCCTAAATGAAAATTATAAATATAAATATAATTTATCTGGATGAATTAGTTTGAAGAATTTTGATATATTAAAGATTACCCTTCTCGTGCAATGACCTAAATAATGCATAGAAATAAAATGCTTAGAATTTAATGTAGTAGCGACAAATAGGAACATATCTATTCTTTACCCATTCGTCTAGGCATAAAGAATGTTGGCTAATCTAAATGTTGGTGCAGAAGTGTTATTAGTAGTGTTGGGTAGGTTTTAATTTCTCACTTTTAGATTACCCAATGTGCCCTCTCTATAGGACCTATAAGTGACCATTTTTCCTCTCTTTAGACCAAATTGATGAATCTAGCCTGTCACTTAGAAACATCAACTCTACGCCCATCAAATCTTATCTCCCTATCTCTTTGCACTCTCCTTCGGACGATCGCCACTGCTCTTTACAAAGTGAAATATGGTATTTACTAGTTAAGAAATCTTATCTCACGGTCAGGTCTTTAAGTTTTATCCACAATTTTTAACAATATAAGTGATCACTTTGCAAAGTAAAATAAAATCCGATGAAAATATCATCACATTAATAAAATAAGAAAATATCTAAGCAAATCTAGATTCTTAAACATGCATCTATTTTATTGCAAAAGAAAAGTAAAATGATGAAAATAATATAAGAAGTAAAAGAATTGATAGAATTATGTAATAAGTGTCAACAAGAAATATGTCTTTAGTATTCTATTAGTTTATGCAACTATCTCTCACCTAGAAACATCTAATAGAAACAAATTATTAAATTATATTTCTTTAAAAGTTGCATTGCCGCCTAACTATTTTACATGCCAACCGGTCAATGTGAGTGCACTCAAGTTGCGAGATCACCAATCTCCCGAGTCTTAGTTTCACATACAACAGATTTTAACATATCCTATTGCCACGTAAGTTATGTCGATAAAATAAAAGAGATACTACTCATCATATGAAAATAAAAATAATTATATCATAAAAATAATTTTCTTACACATGCTACTACTTTATATTAAAATAAATGAGTAAAGAAAATTACTGATGAAGCATGGATAAAACGCAACAAAAAATTGCGTTTAAATCAAAGAAAATTCACTAGAAAGTGTTTACAACAATTACAAGATAATGAAAAATACAATACTTAGTTTTTCCCCTCTTAAAGAAAGAATAAAATCTCTCTACCAAAGTCTCCTGCCGAATCATGCGTCGCTCGTACATTCTTTACATATATCTTTCAAAATACCTCACCAATCTCCCTAAAAAATGTAGAAATCTACATCTCCAAACTCACACCAAACTCTACACACTCACACCCTTTGGACATTATCTAAAATGACCCCCAAAATGACTCCTTTTGGTAGCCCAAATATTATATATTTATAATATTTTGAAAATAACCAGGGGTTGCTTAAGACACCTTTTCAAAATTTGTTAACATTCAACGAATCTTTTAGAAAATAACTGTGGCGCTTAGGCGTCAGTTCTGGCATCTAGGCGCCAGGCTGGTTGATTTAGTTTAGCACATTTTGGTTTAAGAGACACATCTCTTCATTCAAGTGTATCTAGATTCATTGAATAACTCATTTGAGGCGTGTATTACCATATGGGACTTTCTATAACATCTTGGAACCACAAAAAACCGTCCAAAACTGTTCCTAACAGTTTATGGCTCATAGGCGCCAGTTTGGGCGCCTAAGCGCTATTTTCTTGTCGTCGATGGCGCCTAGGTGCCAGTTTGGGCACCTATGCGCCACTCAACGGGCAGCTTCACCGTTTTGCTTCGTTTTGCTCCGTTTCAGCTACGTTTTGCCCCATTTCAGTTACGTTTTGCTCCTAACATTTACACGTACAAAATAATCATGAAAATAATCTTTCTTTAAATTATAATTTCATTCAAAAACATATAAGAAATGTAAAAGAGATTAAACATAGAAAAATATATCGATATGTGCTAGATCATAATTTTCTTCCTTGCTCATTTTGGCTACAAATTGCATCGTTTTTGCTTCATTTTCTTATATTTGAAACAAAAAACATGCAAAATACTTTCCTTTATAGTGTAATATCTGATCTACCTAAAAAATACCCATTTTTATGCTATATTTATGATTCAATTCTTAAGGATATTATGCTTTAATGAAAGGTATTTTCATGTTTTTGGATGTAGATGATTAAAAAGAGTCCAAGAACGAAAAAACGAGCAAAAAGGAGCAAAAATGTAGCTTATGGAGCAATTTTGGAATTATTGATCGGCGCCTGGCGCCGAAGTCCAGCTGCTAGGCGTCGGCTCGATACGAGACAGCCGTTAAGTTTTTTTCGATGACTTTGGGCGGCTATTTTGACGGTGTTAAGCGGTTATTGGAGCTTCAGTAAGACCCGAAGTTACTCCTAATATATAAGACATGTGATACAATGTATTTTGACACAAGGAAACGGTCTGGATCGCGAAGAGGTGCGACCCAAAGTGAAGATGTGCGAACGATCTGGTCACGGAGTCCGCGCCTAGGCGCCAGATCTCGGCGCATAGGCGCGACGGTTATCTTCTAGAAGATACATTTAACTTGGATGAATTTTGAAGATGTACCTTAAGCAATCCTGGTCAAATTCAAAGCTCTATAAATAGGAGTTATTCTACAGAGAAAAAGGCACCAAAACCCCTCTCTTAGTACACATACCCATTTTAGCCTATTTTAGTCTCTTCCATACTTAGGGTGCCACTTTATTTTGTATTTAGTGAGTTTATTTTGAGTGTTTATTGTGTGTAATTGTTGTTGGAGTCTTTCATCATTGCGTTGAAGTCAGTAGAAGTCAGCGGATCTCTTGAAGGAACACTTGAGATAAGTATTTGTAATTTGGTTCAAAGTTTTATAAATATGTTTTGTTGTGTTATTTTAATGAGTTATGAATAGTTAGTTATCTTTCTCCTTTCAACTATGAAAAGATTATAAATTAATTAAATTTCGTAGGAGAATTAAATATAAAATATTTTAAAATATTGTGATGATATTAATATCTGATCTTAGTTTACTTTTTAAATTGGCCATTTAATTTGTTATAACTTGTTGAAGAATTTTGAGACCTATCCGGAGATAAATTCTTAACTAAGTAGTATCACAAGAATCCTTGAGTAATCGCAGTTATGCGCGGATTGTTTAAGGTGAAGCTGCGAAATAAATAGAACGATAAGTATTTACTTGGCGTAAAATTAATTAGTTTTTAGAGTGACTGATTAAATTTAATAATTTGGTTTATAAAAGGTAACGAGTCACTTGGTAGAGCCGACTATAAGAACCTTGGACATCTAGTAGTGTGAGCCTAAATTAACCCATTCTACTAATAACACATCCCGAGCCTAACTATAGATTAATCAACGTTCTTCGTACCTTGACCAAAGAAAGTAAATAATATGAATGCTTCTATTCTGCACAATACTATAATCTTAATTCCCTACAAAAGATAATTAATCTATAATTCTTGATTAGTTGAAAAAGGAGAAAGTCGTTTTTATAATCGAATTGAATTTTAATTACTCGCTTACTTTACTTTCTCGCTTACTACTGTTTACTTTTTTTAGTAAAAGTTATTAGTTAATTAAATTTGAATATATATATATATATATAAAAGGTATATATAATTTGCATAAGAAAATTTCAAAATGTTACTTATATATTTTTACTTTTTATTTTTATTATCACTCGTGGGATCGATAACCGTGACTCCACTAAAGTCTCGTATTACTTCGAACGATACGTATACTTGCGTTTACAATTGTGACTTTTCCAATATTTAAATCTAATAAAATAATAAAAGTAAACCTTGCACATCAAGTTTTTGAAGCCATTTGCCAGAAATTAAATCTTCTAAAAAGTGGTATAAATTTCTTATATTTTAAAGCATATTTAAGGTTGCATCGCATCAAGTTTTTGGCGTCGTAGCCGGGGATAAGATAAAATAAAAAGTAAAAGAAAATTAAAAAAAAAGAGTAAAAAAAATAACAAAAATATATAAACAAAACATAAAAACAAAAAAAAAATTATCTTTAAATTTTTATGCGTAGTTCTGGATCTGAAGGATTACTACCTTTTGATTCTGAATTAGAAAGAACAATTAAAAGAATTAAAAAAGGAAAACAAATTTCAAAACATAAAAAATGGCTAATTTACATAACAATAATCAAAATCCAATCGAAATTAATGAACAAAATATTTATAAACCATTAAGGGAATATGCAAACCCTACAGCTTATGAACTTAATGTTAGTATTCAAATTCCAGCTGTAGATGCTAATTCTTTTGAGCTTAAACCTTCTATTATTCAAATGGTTCAAAATAATCAATTTGGAGGAACACTTAATGAGGATCCAAATTTACACATCGCTAGTTTTTTAGAACTTTGTGCTACTTTTAAATATAATAATGTTTCTGATGATGCAATTATGCTTAGACTCTTTCATTTTTTTAAAAAAGATAAAGTAGAGATGTGGCTTAATTCATTAGCAACTTGTTCTATTAAAACATAGGCAGATATGACAAAAAAATTTCTTGCTAAATATTTTCCTCCTTCTAAAACTGTTAAATTGAGAAATGATATTACTTCATTTACGCAATTTGATGGAGAAACAATTTATGAAGCTTGAGAAAGATTTAAAAAGCTATTAAGAAAATGTTTCATCATGCTTACCAGGATTGGTTAATCATTCAAACATTTTATAATGGACTTATTGGATCACTTAGATCAATTATTGATCGTCATCTGGCGGTTCTTTAATTGGCTAAGACATTTGAAGAAGCTCTACACCTTAATTGAAGAAATGATTAACAACAATTTTCAATGACCTTCTAAAAGGGTTAATCCTAAAAGAATGACCGGTATTTAAGATAATGAAGCCTTTTCTATTTTAGCTTCACAAGTGACTGCGATATCTAAGAAATTAGATAATTTTGTTATTAATATATCGCATGTGAATAATGAAAATGCTGCAAATTCGATGATTCTCAAACAATGGAAACTTTGTAAGCTTATTCATAGTAAAACTAATAATCCTTATTCTAATTATTATAATCCTCAGTTGGAAAAATCATCCTAATTTTAATCGGAGTAATGAAAATCAAACCAAACCAAATTGGAACAATCAAGGAAATTAAACTATGAATCAACTTACCCTCCTGGTTATAACAATCAGCAGAAAAAGTTGTCTGTAGAAGAATTGATCTTGCAACTTAAGAATCGACTCATAAAGTCAAAACACCGTTATTCGTAATATCGAGAATCGGATAGATCAAATTGCTAATTTCATTAATTACGTACCTCAAGAACACCGCTAAGCAATGTCGAAATTAATCATAAAAGATCTGAAAAGAACATGAACAAGCAAAAATCGTACTAACTTAGAAGTGAAAGGAATTAAAAGAGAAAACACGTAATGAGATTGAAAAAGAAAGAAGTTGAAGAGATTGAAAAACCTAAAGATACCATTTCTTAAGTAAAGATCATACTGTTGTACTTACTGAAGTGGAAGTTGAAAGACCACCACCACATTTTCCTCAAAGACTTAAACAACAAAAGCTTAACCATCAATTTTCTAAGTTCTTTGAAATTTTTAAGAAACTTACCATCAACATTCCTTTCTTGAAGCTTTGGAGTAATGACCGAGCTATCAAAATTTATGAAGGATATTTTAAGTAAGAAGAGAAAATTTAAAGTTTATGAAACTGTTGCATTAAGTGAAGAATGTAGTGCAATAATTCAGAAGAAACTACCTCAGAATCGAAAGATCTCGGAAGTTTCACTATACCTATGTGCTTATCGGAGAAAAATTCGTGGAAAGTTCTTATGTGATTTAGGAGCTAATATTAATCTCATGCCATTTTCAATCTTTCAAAGGTTAGATTTAAGAGAGATCTCTCCTACTACTATAACTCTTCAGTTAGCTGATCGATCGATCACTTATCCTAAAGGAGTTATAGATGATGTTCTTGTTAAGGTAGATAAAATTATCTTCCCTGTAGATTTCATTGTTCTAGATATGTAAGAAGATAAAGAAATACTTATCATTTTAGGAAGACATTTTCTAAATTACCTACGAGCTATGATTGATGTCGAAAATGAGAATTAACGATGAGAGTTAATGATCAAGAGATAACATTTAATGTTTTGAAATCGATGATAGTATCCCGAAAAGAAAAATGCTATCGGATGGATATTTTTGATTATATGATTGAAAAACATTATCAAGAAAGATGTAAGGTCGTTTTTGATAATAAAGATAAAGAATCTATGTTATATGATGAGTCATTAAATGAAGAAAATTCATCTGAAGCTCATTATATTCATAAAAATTAGGAAATTTTAGACACAACTACAAATGAGATATTATTACCCTCAATTGTAAAAGCCCCTGAACTGGAATTAAAAATGTTACCAGCACATTTAAAGTATACATTTCTTGGAGATTCATTAATTTTATCTGTAATTATATCTTTAGAATTAAGCAAAAATCAAGAAGAAAAATTAATTAGAGTTCTAAAGAATTATAAGAAAGTTTTTGGTTTGACTATTACAGATATAAAAAGAATAAGCCCTTCAAATTGTATGCATAGGATTTTAATGGAAGAAAATTGTAAACCCACTATTGAACCTCAAAGAAGATTAAATCCAATTATGAAAGAGGTTGTTAAGAAAGAGATTTTGAAATGGTTAGATGCTTGGAATATTCATCCTATTTCTGGATAAATCAATGTAGTAAGTCCCATTCATCGTGTTCGAATAAATGAGGAAAGAATCGTCATTGTTAATGAAAAAAATGAATTAATCCCAACAAGACAAGTTACTGGATGACGAATTTGCATTGATTATCGAAAATTAAATAATGTCACTAGAAATGATCATTTTCCTTTACCTTTCTTGGATCAAATGTTGGATAAACTTGCTGGATACTCATATTTCTGTTTTCTGGATGGATATTCTAATTATCATCATTTAGCTTTTGCTCCTGAGGATCAAGAAAATACAACATTTACTAGTTCTTATGGAACATTTGCCTTTAGAAGAATGCCTTTCAGTTTATGCAATGCACCTGCAACTTTTTAAAGATTTATGATGTCAATATTTTGTGATTTGATTGATAAAGGAATTGAAGTATTCATGGACGATTTTTCGGCTTTTAGAACTTCTTTTGAATCTTGCTTGAAAAATATAACGAAAATTTTGAAGAGATGTGAAGAAACAAATTTAGTTATAAGCTGGAAAAATGTTAATTTATGGTCACAAAAGCGCATTAGTACTTGGACATAAAGTTTCACGAAATAGGGATGAAAGTTGATCAAACAAAAGTGAAAATTATTCGTTGAATCGTAACTACTCTGCTATCATATCGATGTAAGAAGTTTTTTGGTACATGCTTAGATTTTATAGGAGATATATAAAGGATTTTTCTAAAATTGCTAAACCTCTTTGTCATTTATTGGAAAAAGAAGCTAAATTTGAATTTAAAGAAGATTGTCTGAATGCGTTCAATATTCTGAAAGAAATGTTAATCACTGCACCTGTGCCTAATTGGAATAAACATTTTGAATTAATGTGTGATGCAAGTGATTATGCAATCGGAGCTGTATTAGGACAAAAATATGATAAGATTTTCAAAGTTATATACTTATGCTTAAGACAACTCTTAATGAAACTCGAATAAATTATACTACTATCGAAAAAAAGTCATTAGCAATAAGTATATGCGCTTTGATAAATTTAGGCAATATCTTCGAAACAAAATGTATCGTACATACTAATCATTATCTCTATTAAGTATTTAATATCTAAAAAGGATGCTTAAACACTAGATTGATCGGATGGATTTTACTTTGCAAGAATTTGATTTTGAAATTGTGAACGTAAGAGGATCGACAACCAAATCATTGATCATTTATTAAGAATAAAAAACAATAATAAGAAGATTTATGAAAAAAATATAAATGGGAAATTTTCGAATGAGCAATTATATGTCATTCAAGGATTACTAATGTCGTGATATGCATATATAGTTAACTATTTGATTAATATCATAAAAAATATACACATAAAATGATCATAAAATATATACTTAAAATAGGTAATTTTTAGGTGGATCAGAGCCCTAATTTCTTTTTAGGATTTCGAGGCCATTGTGCTTTATAACATAAATCTTTCTATCTTCCCAGGCTATTTGCGCTGATCGTATTCCACACAATATAAGTTCTAAATTTAAAATAAAGTTTCAGAAGTAAACATCAAATAACAACATTTCCAAAATGTATAGTCAAACCACATGTTAGTTTGAGATGTCACTGAGGTTTCTTTGGTCTCTTTGATATCTCATACCTTTCGCTCTTTTGGATTCCACAAATAACTGTTCCACATTGAGTCATTCCTATTTGATTTTTTCCTATAACTAATCGTGGAAACTAAACTTTGAATTTTTAAAGACGAAACCCCAAACTTAATCGAGAGTTTTCTTAAGTGATTTCAATCATTTAAGTTTTAATTTATCATAGGGGCTTGCGCCTATAAAATAATCAATAACCCAGATAATCTAAACTTTATTTAATATACAGATTAAATATGAGAATAATATATTGAAAATTTCACAGTCCAAACAAATATCTTAAATTTTTAGTTTAAATATTTGAGATCATTATTTAGTGACATTCTCATCTTTTGAGGTGACATATTACTCGTGATGTTGTGCTTGATTATTTAACAATTAAATATTTGAGATTTGTTCGGTCTCATTTTTCAAAATTAAAAATTTTCTTTTTCAAAATCAAAATTATACATATATTAAATCAAAATTATTTTCAATATCAAAAATAAAACCAACACCCTATAAGATATAATCTTATTCCTATAGACTAGCATGATTAACTTAGTTGATTACATTATTATCTCTTCCAAGATTCATAACTCACAACAATTTTTAATAAATAAAATGACTAAAATGAATTGTAAATGAAGATCAAAAAGTTAATTATGACCATAAAATGAAGAAAAAGGAAGATTACTTATTACTAGCACTTGTACACACCGACACAATCATTTGATTAAAAAAGAAACTAAAAAAAAGTTTTGCAAATAATATATTACAAAAAACAAGAAAAAAAAACTTATCTTTCTCTTCTTTACAATAAAGAACATATGTAAAATGCAAGCATTTGTCTCTTTAAAGTCTCTTACACCGCCCTTCTTCTGTTGATGATATTCCAAAATTTTCTCACTATTTGGGCAGAAGAAAAGCTAGAACTGAAGCAAAGTAGAAATAACCCTCTCACTTCGTCTCCCACATTTTTATATTATCTCCCCATGATTTCCATGATTTTCTCATGATCTTGAAATCCGAACTGCTCCAACTTTTGATTTTAGTTTTTGACGCCTAGGTGCCCAAGTGCTGGCGCCTAAGCGCCAAGCTCTCGGTTTGGAATTGTTCATCTGGCACCTAAGTGCCCAAGTTCGTGGCGCATAAGCTCCCACTGTCGCGACACCTAAGTGCCCGTTAGCCGACACCTTGACCCCTTGCTCTCTGGCTTTTGGTTGGGTTCTGGTGCCAAGTCGCCAATGGCTAGGCACCTAGGCGCCCATTAGCCAAATTTTCTTCAATATTCAATTTGTTTTAGTTTCATTCCTGATGTCCATCGCTTGCTGCAACCTACAAAATCAATTCAAAAATTTTCCTCATAGTGCAATTTCATAAATTAAAATATATAAATATAAATAACATTAATTGTCAAATTATCAACATTTCAAAATCACCAAAACTTAAGGGTTACTTGTCCCCAAGTACCAACAAAACTTAAATGTTTGTCGTTGAGACTAATAGGAGTGAGTTTTCATAAATGATTACATACAATCAAACTTCTAAAGATATATAATGAATAAAATTTCTCTATTGAGTTATTCTGTCATATGCGTTTCAAGAAGCTCTGAACTCTTCAAATGTTATATAATCTCATATTCATTTCTAGGAAATTAATAAATGTTAAATTTATACAGATTATATGTCAAATTTTAAGAATATAGCCTTCAATTTGCTGGTCTGCTAATTATTCATAAACATATAAACTGAATACAATTAAGGAATGTTATGGAGTTTTCAATTTAAAAGAATTATTAGCAAAACTAATTTTTGTTAAAGTCTCTCCTCAATATTTTTCATTTATAATCCTTCTTTTTTTTAGAATGAATATTTCAATCCCATTCATAATCTTTTTTTTTTTTCATTCATATTCTAGAGGATTAATATATCTGAACTAGCCTTTAATGATTTTAAATTCTACTATAATATTTCTAAATTAAAATATTCCAACATTCTATTTCTATTCAAGATGTACGAGTTATGAATTATTAATATAAAATCAAAATTAGATGGAGCTTATATTCTCATAAAAGGTACACATTTAAGTGCAAATAACTGGTCAAATAATCAAATCTTCTTAAAATTAAATATGCAGTTTAATTCAAATATAGTCTAAATGACATTTTAACTATGTTTCCTCTTCTTTTAAGATTGTTATAGTCTCAAATACACACACACTTTACTTATGTCAACAAAAAGCAAACACTAATACTTTATTTACAAAGGAAATATAATTTTAACATGACATAATTCTTGCCTCTCAAACTTTATCGTATACAATTGTAAAAAGTTAAACATGATGAACAACATAAAGAATTTAAAACAACACTACCCTCTAACACCTCTTCAAGTCATCAATTCAACAACCTGAATATAACAGGAATTATAATTATAGTAAATAAAAATTCAACAACACATTAACTTAAGCTTCACAAAGGAGTCTAAATTATTTACATCAGGTAATATTCAAAAAAACAAATACAAAAATGAAAGTCCAAACCACAGTACTGCAAATCACAGCAGCAAAACATAAAATCAAGTAAAAATAAAATAAAATATCAAGTTGCAGCTACAATCAAGACAAAAAATATAAACATCCATGGAGCAGTTAAATCACTCGTCCCCATCTTCATCATTATCTCCACTCCTTCCTCTTCTTCTTCTTCATCTTGATCCTCCTCCGTTGGCTAATGGGTATTGTCATAAGGCAAATATGAAGAATATATAGAAAAATCAATTGGATTCTCGTCTCTTATCCATCGGTTCCTCCTGTACATCTCTAACTAAGCAGCTTGAAAATTAGCAATATGATCAAATTGACTCTTGTTCTGCCAATCCATATGCGCCACTTGGTCTAACAAATCACATATCTCTGCATGTGTAATAGAGGTACCATTTTCTACTCTCTCAAATTTCTATGCTATAAAAACTATCAAAATGGATGATGAGCAATTATCATTCTCTACCCTTTTTAGGCTCTTATTTCTATAACCACTATGTAGGGAGTTCTCTCTTCTCTTTTATCCTGTAACTCCAGTTGCAATATATAACATGAGTCACAGAGTCGAAATACCCCAATTCACTCCTATAGTTTACAAGTCTATGTGTGCACTTTCATTATTTATTGATCTCTTTATTTCTCCCTCGAGGTTTGTACCTCTCAAACTCTTTGCCATACCTCACAAGATAAATTAAGATGTGGTTTTGTACATATTTATGTTTTTTTTATGAATTCAGTTCTTATATTTATTTGGATGTGATGTTGATTTTGCATTGTTATTCTCATCGCTACAAGTAAAAAATAATATTTTATATATTATTTTATCTTCATATTATAATATCATTATTAAATATTGCCTCTTCTTTTTCCTTTTAGGGTTTTAAAAAAAAATGTATACAAAATTAATAACATGATAAATTGAATAAAAAGCATTATTTGAATGTTAACATATAAATATAGTTAAGTTTGATGTTATATATGTAAATGCCTCTTATTTACAGGAACTTGCATATAATCAACCCCGGTGGCATTTTGCGACTATCTTTTTCTGCTCAGTTCAACACATTCCAGTCTGCAGTTCATCAACCCGGTAACCGAGTCAACTCTGCCCAGACGGCGAGTTTCCGACTCGTCGCCCCCGCTCGCCATGGAATACAACTCAGCCCCCAGCGCCGACGCAAGGCACACTTGCCTCAAGCTCGAGCTCCCTTCTGCATCGGGAAGAAGCAATACCTCAATCTTTATACGCGGCACTTGGTTCAGCTCTCACTTCCACCTCTCCATTACAGACGGCTTCCATGCCTGGACTTGCGAGGGTTTGATTTCTCCATTCCGTCCCCTCATTTGTGACGATCTCCGGAAAATGGATTTCTATTTGATTTTTTAATGATTTATTGTCTTTTTCGGCAGGGTCGGATGCAGAGGTGAGGCAAAGAGCAGAGCAGTGGGATCAATCGGTGTCGGAGTACATAGCGCTTGCAGAACGGTATTTAGGGTTTCAGCAGCCGGATTCTCAATATGGTTTCGAAGATGCTGGCAAGGGGCATAGGAGGGTTAGCTTCCTGTACTCGTTTTTGATGGTTTTTGGTGGTTGTTGATTTGTTTTATGAGTTTCGTTTATATATGTATAATGGGGTTGGGATCGTAGAGGTTGTTTGGCTATAAGTAAGATTAAATTCAAATAGGATTTAATGACTACTTTAAATTCTGGTTTAGTAAATTTCGAATGTGTTTGGCAATTGTTTTAGTAAATTTTGAAGGTATTTGTGCAATCGTCTTTAAACTGTCAAACTTTCAATCTCGCTTCTCAACTCTTCGGTAATTAGGGCTCATGCCTGCTGATCAATTTCTGCTTTATTTAGGTTAGACAACCCTCCTAGTTGAACTCAGGCTTTCTTTGCTTTGTTTTCCCTCGCTTATTCTGGTCGTTCACTGTTCCAGCGGCAACTGGAAACTAAGACTGATACCACATCTATATATTATTAGAAAGGTGAGGAAAGGAAAAAAAAAGGCTTGTAGGAGATGCCTGTAACCTCCACACATAGTATGTGAAACCATAAATCCTGCCTGCACCTTTCTATGTCTGCTTCATGAAGAAGGAAAGGTCATTCTCCTATTAGTATGAATACAGTATGAATATTTATAAAACAAAAATCCAAAAATAGCAATATGAAAATGTCGTGCCTGAAATTGGATTAATACTTAAAATCTAACTCATGTGAGTTTAGTTCTTTAATTTTTCTCACGCTTATGATAGTTATTTATATCATTATCCACCTAAAATTCATCTTCATCCTCTTTGACTTCATCTCATTAGCCCCACTCCAACCATTTGGGGTTAACTTCAAGAATCTTCATTACCCATTCATCCTTACTAAGTGCTATATGAATATAAGGGTCTGTTTGGGGCAGCTGCAGCTTATCCAGCTTATCCAGCTTATCCAGATAAGCAAATTATTATGATAAGCTGCTGATAAGCAGCTGATCCGGATAAGCTGTTTATCTGTTTTGTTTGAGCGTTTGCAGAATAGCTGATTCTGGATAAATGACTATTTTGTCCCTGTTTTGGATAAACTTTTTAGCTGTTCGTTTTGTGCGTTTCAAAAACACCAAATCATCTGAATTGAATATAACTTTTAATCCTATAGTAATTAAAAAAATACATGATCTAACTTGAAGTGTCCCGGATGCGATAAAATAACAGCCTTAATGATCGAATTTGGCTTACCGAAACAACCAAAGCAATCCTCTTTCAGAAGTAGTAACAATTAAAATAATGATTACGTGAGAACTAATAAGGTTATGGTCTCATACATTTTTGTAATACATTTCTGTCAAGCGAACACTTGTCTACCATTAAGCATCTAGCAATCGAGATTCAAAACTACAGAGAACCTCAATAAAAATTAAAAATACAAATAGAACTATTAAATTATTAAGGCATCAATCTATGATTTGATAATGTTATACCTACAAAAGGAATTCAGGAACAAGTTCAAGAAGCATAGAATGCATACTTGGGTCTAATATTCCCTGGATCAAAAATTTATCCAAGCTGCTAAATGTTTGGCAATGCCTCCAGCGACCCCGTCAGCGAGGAGCTCCTTCATCGTGACCGGGGTGGACTCCTTGATCCCGTGAAGCACGCTTCTAATCCCCTCTTTGATCGTGACCGGCGTTTCGTTCGCTCCCATTATCCTCTTCCGCCGTTTCCATCGGGTTAGAATAGCCAGGGTGGAAGGGAGAGGAAGGGATTTCATACGAAGGAGGAGTACCCAAGAATGGCAAGGAGCTCTCTCGGGAGAGTGGGGAAGCTTTCTAGAGAGACACGTGACAGCATATGTGCCCACCAACGGGTGGAGGATGCGAGCGAAGAGGAAAGAACCGAAGAGGAAGCATGGGCCACGCGATCGTGGGTGAGGGCACGGGAGTAATAGGAGTGAACGAAACGCTGAACGTGGGGCTTACCCCGCGGCCGCGTCTTTTAAGAATTTAAAAACTGTGTTTTGGAATAATCTGATGAAACACGCAAAACAAACGCTGAGGCGGCGTTTTTGAAAACGCCGCCGCAGTTATAAGCTGTCCCAAACCGGCACTAAATCTTTTTTACATTCATCTTTTGACAACTTTATCCCAAGCTATATTTATGGGAGCTTCTACAAACCTAGTTTGGAGGTTACTCTTTCCATCGAGTTTGTTATTTTTACACCTCTTTGTAATATTCTAATCGATCATATACCTACTAAGTCTTTTGATAATGAAGGATTTATTACCCTCATTTAATTCATCAATGTTCTACTTATTTATTGAGAGTTTTAATGGAGAAGTACAAAGAGAGTAAGTAGAATCTACATATGATTTTTTTTTTTATTTATAAAAAACTTACAATAGGGTTCTAAGCGAAATTCTTTGGAGAGTTCTAGAAAAGAAAGCTGTAGATATGACTTATATTCAAGTCATTAAAGATATATATGCTAGGGCTATAACTTGTGTTTGAATAGGAGGATTAACCAAGTATTTTCCTTTTTAAGATGGATTACATCAAGGTTGGATTACATCAAGGATCGAGTTTTAGCCCATATCTTTTTGCTTTAGTTATGGATGTTCTTATGGACATTTACAGGAGGATGTACCTTGGTGTATGCTTTTCATTGACATCCTTCTTGCGAACAAGGCTAGAGAGGAAGTTAAGGAAATATTTGAATTATGGAGGTCTACTTTAGACTCTAAATGCTTTCGTTTGAGTAGATCTAAAACTAAATACATGAAATGTAATTTTAGTAAGAATGGGCGATCAAATCATTAAAATAAGTGAACATTTTAGATACGGGTCTATTGTTCAAAGTGATGGTGATGTAGATGTGGATGCTATTAGTAGAATTCATCGAACCTATAGTGTGATAGAAAAGTAACGCTTATACTTTAAGGGAAATTTGATAAGATGTTGGTAAACTTGCATTGCTTTATTGTAGAACGTTGGTTTATAAACCCGAAGCATAAAACTAAGTTAAGTGTTGCTGAGACAAGAATGCTTAGTTGGATGAGTGGCTTTACACTTAGAGACAAAATGCAAAAGGAAAATGTATCCATGAAAGGGTTGATATAGCTCCAGTGGCAGACAAGATTAGAGAGAGTCGTTTTATATGATTTATTCACATTAAACGTGGACCATATGATGATGCAGTTAAGAGAGTAAATGCTCTAGACTCAACTTATGTTAAGAAAGGTAGAGGTAGACCTAATAAGACCTGGGCATGCTGTATAAAAATGATCTTAATTTATTAGAATTAAATGAAAACATGACACTCAATTGAACACAATTGAGAAAAAAAATTTATGTAGCTGATCCCACTTAGTGGGATAAGGGCTTGTTGTTGATGTTTTTGTATGATGAATTCTCCTATTCTCTTGCATTCACACCCTTAATTATTATTGGTGATATTTTGATGATTGGGCATTATCGTTTGGAATCTAGTCTCTCCCTTTGTTGAAATATGATATTGTGAGCTCATTCTTGGTACTTTTGTGTGTTTGTCCTAATTGATATGTTGTGGAACAATTCTTTAAGGTTGTGGGATAGTTTGGTGCTCTTTTTTCTCTCTTGGACATTATCTATCCTAATGTAAATTTTTGGTGGCCTCTTTTTGTTTGCATCGTTCTTTAGCAAATTTTAAACTGTTTCAATTACAATTTGTTTGATCTCGTAGGTCAGACCACATAGGAAGTTGGAAATAGTCCCTTGATTAGGAAATGTACAACCTTTTTAAAATTTATCTTGAAGGATTGGAAATTACTTGCTTTTGAGGGTGGTTGGAGACTTCTATCCATGTTACCTTCTAGTATCTACTATTTTTTGTCATAATTCTTTGACGCTAATTTTATTTTGAACTTTTTGGTGCATCTACTAATCTTTTTTATTCTTATTTAAGCACTGTCTTAAGTTTATTTTTTACTACCTTAATGTGAATAGAATCTAATCCATCATCCCTTTTATGCAACTATTATCAATCAATTCACCTTAACTTTTGCCATACATCCACTTTAACATTCTCACTTCCATCTTGTTCAACACCTAGAATTATACAACTTAATTGATCTAATTACAATTTTATAAAATTGATTATTTAACTGTTCGTGATATTTTCATATTGCATAGCGCTCTTGTGATATTTCTCCATTTTAATTATCACAACTCTAAATTTTATATTCTTATCTATATATACCCATTTTACTATATAATAGATTTATCGTGATACTTCTCCATTTAATTATCATAACTCTGGATTTTATATTCTTATATATATATATATATATATATATATATATATATATATATATATATATATATATATATAGAATTCCTAGTGTCTTTTTCATTAAGATAAAAGGGTTACAAAATAAGTAGTATGAGGGCCCAATGATGGAGCTCTACTAATAAGAAACAAGAGCAAAAGAGCTCAAACAAAAAAGTACAAAAGATAGGACAAAAGTAAAATATGCAAATAAAATATTTTCCATGGACGAGGTCGCCAGCGCCTTTCTCTTCCATGGGTTCTTTTAGCGCATTTAATAATCAAGTTCTGAAGTGATTCTCCATTACCAGAAGAGACCAAGGTGTCATCCATTAGATTCCCAAGTAACAAAGTACCCACAGTCTCCTTCCGCCGGGAGGTATACACTTGTCATTCTTCTGGGGAAGACTGGTCGGTCTGGAAGATAGAAGGAAGTGCAGTTGAGGCGGTAGGTACCAGTGTTTGTGTAGTAGCAGTAATAAGGCTACTGTTTGAAGCCTTGGTAGTAGTAGACACATTCTTCGTCATCTGAATGTGAACATTCGCTTCTTTCCCTTGTTCAATCACGTCAGGGAGGGAAGCTCGAGCACCCTCCGCAGCAGTTGCTACTCCAATAGAAGGCGCGGAGAAGAAGGGCAGCGGCCGCATCCCGACACTCCAACAATCGATCCTTATCGACATGCTCTAAATCAGCATCAGTAGTCTTTTCATTGTGTCCGGCGTGGGCGTTGCGATAGATATCACGAGTAGTGAGGAAGAGGTATGTATATATATATATATATATATATATATATATATATATATATATATATATATATATATATATTCATTCTACTATATAATTGATTTATGAAATTTTAATCTATCTCACATACATATCATTGTATCTTCTATTAAGGTAATAATGATTGATAATTAGCAATATTACTCAATAATATATCTTAGATTATACAACTAATTTATCTTTCTAATTTTAAGTTCTTCATTTTCTTATTGTTTTCTCATCTTTTAACTTCTTACTTATTTTAGCAATGACCTCCTCATCCATTAAATTACTCAATTTAATTAAGTATATATCAACATTCACGTAAATAATGTTGTGAGCATTTCTATAATCATTACAAAGAAATATTAATTTAATGTTGATCTTTGATATATATTATGATAAGAAAGTATGTGTTACTTTTTATTTTGTAATTTCTTCTAACACTAGTGAATGCTTAATCATATAAAATTTTAATTATTTTATCATAGCTGTGACATTTAAAAAAATATATATACATCAACTCAATTCTTATAATACTTGATCACATGCCTGATCAAGATTAATAAAAAGATATAAATCCTTCATACCTTTCTAGTTAATTAACATAAAAATTACATCAATATTGCATTTTGGCAGTATGACAAATCAGTTATTTTACTTTTCTAATTTCTTGTTTTCTTATTCTCTTATATAATTTGTTCCATAGATTATTTCACTTATTCATGGCTAATTTCACCTTTTTTCCTTTTATTTTGAAATATATCTTATTATTTTGTTAATTTTGCCTTTCACAAATGAAATCTATATTGAAACTATCATTTAATAGCTTTTGAAAGTAGCATTTTTATTTTAGATGTCTTATTGTATTTATGAAGATCTTGTTAGGATAAACAAAGCCCACTTTTCTTGCCTTATACATTATTTTGTACGTCTTTTTTCTCATTCTTTAGCATTCAAATTATTTAACAGTTTATTAAAGATATAATTTTTTTCCTTCATCTGCACACTTTTGCAGGTCTCTTAACTCCTTATACTTATTGATAAATCTTAATATATATATATATATATATATATATATATATATATATATATATATATATATATATATATATATATTCGGGATGACGGCGTCCCGAGCTCTGGGGTTTCGCCATGGCGATTCCCGGTGACTCTTGCTTCGGCTTCGTCTTTCGATCGGCCTCCGGCGTGGAGCGGCTTTCTCGTCTTTGTCGTCGTCGAGGTCTGCGTGTTTCGTCTCTGCAAGCTCGACCTCTTCGGGCTCAACGACTCTTTTCCTCGTCGTCCCCGCCGGAGTAGTCTGCTGCAGTTTTTCGAGGCGTCTCGCGTCCGGTAACTCTTTCGGCTGTCCTTCGATCGGCCTCTCGATCGGCCTCCAGTTCGAGCGGCCTTTTCATCTTCGTCGTCCAGGTCTGCGTGCTTCGCAAGCTGAATGACCTTTTCGGCTAGGAGTCTCGCATCCCAATTTCTGGTGGTGTCCTCCACCTGGCAGAGCGATTTCAGCGTCGCAGTCGTCGTCTGCCTTCTCCAAGAGTTCGGTTCGTTGGAGCGACAAACTCGGCTTCTTCTCTCCTCGACTGAGTTTTGAACTTTCTCCCATTCGACTCCTTGCTCTCCTTCGACTTCCAGTCACACAGTGGAACCTGCTTCTTGGCATCTAAGTTTTCCTATGCTGGAGCTGTGGGCAGCAATTCCCACAATGAGCACCTCTTTTTTCCACAAGAATTTCATGACATCTGCGTATGGAAAAATACGAGGCGATTTTATCGACCGATTGAGTATCAAAGATTTTGAAACCTCGTCATTATCTTCACTACACCTGAACCGAAGGTTCTCTCGATGATGTTAAATTTACTTTAGTTGGGAAATTCGATTTAGTCACTCTAAGATGGATTTAGTTAGAAAATTTTTGAGAATCCGAAATTCATTGGTGGATGGAAATCGGGAGTGTTAGATTGACGTACACTTACTCATTCGGATACAAAAGAAAGAAGACTATCGTTAGACTTTCGCTCAACAATCAATTTTGATTCTGCAGCCACATGAAGCTTTATCAAATCGACTTCGATTTCGACCAATCTAAGGAACATCCTATCGTTTCTATGTGGTTCAAACTTCCGGGGCTTTCCTTTCATCTGTACAATTCACGTGCTTTCTACAACATTAGCCAAGCTCTCAGTACTCTCAGAGTTGATGCTCCTACTTTTGATAGGGTCTCTCCAGATGGTGTCAGGGTTTAAGTAGAGAGAGATTTCACTCTCCCTGATGTGGATCGTTTTTGGATCACTGATGGTGCAGAGGGGATTTGGCAGGAGGCTGTGGTGGAGAGCAGCTCTCTCTTTCGCAACGATTGCAAAATGTTTGGGTACATTGTAGACACCTGTTATAGACTGCATCCTCCTTCGAGGAAAAGGGCTGCTGGGCCTTCTGCTGTTGTTGGAAATTCCCAACATAGAGTTGACGCTACCCTGACTCAGGAGAATAGGGTAGCATCTGATGTTGATAAAAGTTTAAACTCAGCTGACATGGCTGTCGGGGAGAAGTCTCAATCGGTTATACAAATTGCCACTCCGGAGACTACAATGGTTACTGAACAAGCTGGAAGTGCGACACTACTTCCTGTGCCGCAAGCCGTCAAGGGGGCTACTTCAGCCGTTCGCTCTAACAGATACATTCAAACTTTCTGCAGAAAAAGAAGAATTCCCCTACCAATTGTCGAACCCACAGACAAGAATCAGCAGGACTTTACGGAAGAGGAAGTAGTAGAAGAAGAAGCGAAAGAAGAAGATGATGGAGAAGACTGTCAGGTATATCATTCTCGAGGGAAGAAAAAGCCTGGGGTTACACTCCTATTTGATGATACCTCGGTGACTCGAGGCAATGGAGTAGCATTAAAGAGATTACTCCAGCGGATCTCCAAGAAACAGAGCGAGAGTATCACGCTCTCGCTCTTGACTTTTATTTTTGTAATTGTTCAATATTTTGGATCTTTTTGATAACATTGTATCGAAGAGGAAGGGCTCCGTGGGCTTTCTCCTCAATCCTTTGTAACCGTTTTTAAATTAATATAGGCCCTAGGGCTTCATTTTGTTTCATTTAAAGCTTCTGTAGTTTTGCTGTTCGTCAAAGATTCTTTTGTATGATTCATTTATATATTACCTCGTAAAACAATAATGTTGTCCCATATTAAAGCTTCACTTAATTTTAAAATTTAAACTTATATTTCTTAACATATCATTCGAATAAAGAAATTCTCATTTTTATGTTCCATCATCTTATTTGAGGAGAAGTACTTTGTTTGACTATTTTCTTTAAGTTTCCGAGAGATACATGCATAAGTACCATTTTATGTTGTGTGGTCAAGCTTTTTCCTGGTCACTTTAAACTTAATTTTTTTTGGAAAGGATTTTTTTTTTTTTTAAAAAGGAGGTCTATTTGTAACTTAACTCCTCATTTTCTTAGAGTAACCATTCTAAATTTCTAAATTGCTGTCAATACTTTGCAATTTAAAGTAGAAAAGGAACAACCGGCATTTAAAGTGACTAGAAAAACATGATGTTAAAGTAGTGACAGCAATTTAGAAATTTAGAATGGTTACTCTAAGAAAATGAGGAGTTAAGTTACAACTTTAATAATAACATATAATAACTTGTAATTTTTCATAGTGTTCATTCATTCTCCGATTTTCATTCATTTTCTTGCAAACAAATGATGTTGATTTTTCTTCTAGTCATTGTGTCAATTAATTCTTTTGTCATGCTATTCATTCATTTTCTTGCAAACAAATTCTACGTGACTCATGGGTTTATTTTCTTAGAATTTTAAATGATAATTATGTTAGGATTATTCTATACTTAATAAATAATTCTTATAAGCAATTTTATAAGTTATTAATAGTGGATTTTATTATTTGATGATAAGATGTGATAAGTTTAAGAACTTCTGTTTGGTAAGATTTGGAGATTTTAAGCGGTGATTTCACATAAGAAGGAGAATGTAAATGTTGTGATTTTTAATGTGTATATCTTTTAGAATAATTAATTAATTAAAGTGATATTAAATGTTCATATTTAAATTTGATAAAATTGAAAATTTTAAATTGAGGAATGTTTGAAATTGAAGGGAGAAGAAGAAATTGCACCATAAAAGGTAAGTTCTTAATTGAAAATTAATTAAAATCAAATATAATGATTTAAGCATTATAACAAATTTTGTTTCTTAATAATATCTGAAATTTGAGGTGAAAAATATCCGTATCTATTAACTAGAAAATTAACAACATTAATCAGATTAAGATTTTCTATTTAAGTTAAGTGGTTGCTTTAAATTGAGATTTATAAATGTGAATAATAATTTTTACTGCATAATATCAAATTTTGACAAATTCAAGTTTTTGAGTTGGACGATTAATATGAGTAAAAAACATGAAATACTAGATATGAGTAATTTTATTTTTAAACTGCAGTAATTTTCATTAGTTCTAAATATATGCTTGATTTCATTTTTGTTTTATTCTAGTGAGAATAAATTATAACGGATTCTTCAGATTGTTGGATAGGAAAATGTGCTTATTAAATAGACATTAAATGAAATTTCTATGAAGTTATTTACAGTAGAAGTGCATATAACATATTATTACATGAACTTTAGAATTCTGCATGTTAACTTTTATGCTAAACAATTGCATAATGTACCCATGAGCATGGATGCTTTTCCTACCATCTCAGACAATTGTAAAACTTCGCTAGTCATTGTGTTGATGGGAAAGTATCTGCCAGGATAAGTAGATATCATGTTATCTCATATAATTGTCAAATTTAAATCACTGACCGTTATGTTGATGAGAGAGTGGTCAGGGGTGTGTTAAGTCATATTTGATGGTGCTCCTGAGACAGATATGAAAGTTAAGAGTATAAAGTAAAAAATAAATTTAAAAATTAAACCTCAAAAGATAAATTGAATGCATATAGAGTTTTAGATTATTTCAAATGAGCGAATGTCAAGACTAGCATGAATTTTTATAATGAACTATGAAAATTTGCATATATATTGTGCTCTTTTCGTTGAGTTATTGTAGTTTAAAAGTGTGATTGCTCAACTGGGTTATCTTAGATAACTCATTATGTCATTTAACATTTTTTATTGTTTAAAGTTTTGAATAGAAAATGAATACTGGAGGAAATAATGTTTACAAAAGATGAGATCAATTACCTGAAAGGTAAATTTTTATTTGTTACCTGAAAGGAAATAATGTAAATTTTTTCTTTAATATGTCTTTCAATCAATATTTGAATATTCAATTGTTAGTGATATAACTGGAATAATAGAAAATTTAATTTCATTATTCGACCATTTATTCTCACATTGGTTAATTCCAAGTCCGAGCCAGGTCGTAAAAACTTCTCACCATAATTATGTAAAATTGTGTTGCTTTGCTTATTGTGAACACACAACACTAATAAAACTCAAATCTTGATTTTATTTTTTGGATTTTAGTACAAGTTTTTGGATTGGTTGCCTACTTAATATAAACCTCATTTTTTTTATCTAGGGTTTTGATCTGCGTTAGTGATTGTCACTTGTCAAAATTTAATAGCATTATCACTGAAGTTACAGTATTCATAGTTTACATATATGGATAAATTTTCCGGAAAAAAAAAACATGGGCCTGATGAGTGACGATTATCATCTCTTTTATTTTGGGATATCCTATTCTTATTTAACATTTGTTGGAATCATTGATCTATTGGAAGAGCTTTTGTTTGAATTTACTCCTAACCACATATTCAATTGTAGCATGAATTGCTTATTTTTTGTGACTATTGTAGCTGTCTTGGACATTTGAAAAGCAAGGTACCAAGCTTGAGTGGCGCTGGAAATGTCAACCATCTTCGGATAGCAAACAAAATATTGTTGAAATTTTGGATTTTCTAATGGATGCAAATATACGCCTTAGTGTAAGTCATGCTGCTCTGATGCTTTTTGTAATGTATTCAGAATTTATTTTCTCAATATTTTCGTTTTCTCCCCTATTCTGCATAGCAACTATTGATGGTTCGTTTTCTTTTTCATTTTTTAGTTTAACTATCTTTAAATTTTTTGACAGTGAATTTTCTGGATGACGTTTACATAATTGGCAATGTGCTTTCGATTAGTAGAAACTTCAAATTTAAATTGGCAAGAACTCCCTTTTTAGCATTCAGTTTATGCTTCAATGGAGCCAATCTTTTTAGTCCTTGGGAAGCATTCGGTTTCAGAGAAAATCTTCCCTGGCAGATGCTTAGCTTGATCCTTTTTTTTGGGAAGACGCTAACTACTTAAAAATTCCAGGCTTATGACTTTTTGGGTTTGTTTGCGACATTTTGTTGTCTGCGTTAACTGCAACCACAGTTCTGTTTGGGGGGATTGTTTTCTTGCCGCTCTTTTTTTGACAGAAAGCGTCTTTTGCAACAAGATCTTTTAAAATATTATGACTGTAAGACAACTACTGTCTAAATTTTTAGAGAAAAATAAATTTTTATTATTCTTATTGCAGCTTTATTAGAAAAAAATAAATTTTTATTATTCTTATCGTAGCTTTATAAGAACTGGCTTTCTCCACCACAACTTTACAAACATCTTTACCAAAACCTGCAGCTGTCCCAAACTGACCTTTTGTCAATAGATTTTGGGTCATCTCTTGAATAATGCAATTAGAGTGGCTTTTCGTGGGTTGGATTTGGGTGGTGCATTTTCTCACATGTTGTAGATTCAACAATATTAAGAGCATGGACTGGCAGCTTTGAATCCTATGCGCTGAGGCCTAGTGGTAGCCTGGCCGGGTTCCATTTCTTTTGCATCCAAAACTTGTTGATCATTTGATCATTCTTAGTTGACTCATTGAGTTTGAATCAGATTTGGACAGAATTCATGGATTGAAATCGTGCAAAAATATCTCCTGAATAAGTTCAACGCTCAAACAATGCAGCTATGTTGATAAATCAAATCATTCACTTCTCTGTCTTCCATGTTCCCTTAGTTCAAATGATCATACACTATGGTTTTATCAATTGAAGGCATATACTGTATAATTTGAATGCACTTTTCTAAATTGTTATTGTTTTTACTTTTAAGGGCCATATAAACAACTTTCATGATATGGATGGCCATAATACATGCACAATTCTGTCAAATAGTGTATGTGGTAGCTTACTGGAAGCTTAAAACATGAAAAATCTATTGTTTGACGTGCTAATTTTAAAATTCAGCAACTTTTCAGCATGAAACTTGTTATTCTCATTTTTGCAACTTCCTTATTCATCTCCTTATCGTTGTTTTAAAACAATCTACTATTTAAATAAATAGGACCATGTGTATTAATCCTTTTTATCTTTTGTGGAAACAAAATATGAAGTTATTATATGTGATGGTTATCGTTGATTTATAGAGTTTGAGGAGACGGGTTTAAGTAGGCTTTTCATCTCACGCTAAAGAACCTAGTTTTGTTTGTTGCAATTTTATGATTATTTTGGCATCGTATAAATTTTTTTTTAAATACATCTTTTATTTGATAACATGTAGGAAGAAGTCATTAGAAAAACCCAGTTATTTGAAAAATTGAAAGCAGAAGCTGAAAGGTGTTTATCGCAAAGTCAGACTTTTAGTAATGAAAAAGCAGAGTTTGAATCTGCTGCATATGCTAAGGTATGTGCTATGAATGCTTTTTAACTTTATGGTTTTGATATTAGGTTTTTAATTTGCATCAAGTATACACATTATTTTCCTGAAGGGAATGAGTGAGGGAGGGAGTATACACAGTATTTTCCTGAAGGGAATGAGTGAGGGAGGGAGGAACAAATTTTTTCTTAATTTACATTCTTATACCTCTCTGAAGTGTTTATGTTATTAATATTGCAAATATGTTTTTTTTCATGTGTAATTTTTTTCGATTTCCTAGCTGTAAGTGTTTCATGGGATCGTTTCCAAGTTTTGATTAATTACCCGGAACAATTTCCCATATTTGCTGAAAATAGTTATCTTGCTATGAGTAGACTTGAGAAGTCAACTAAATTGAATAGTAGTTGGTTCTCTGTGGATTTCAATTCTCTGTTTAAATTTTATTTTTTCGCCAATGTGAAAAGTTTAACTAAATGATAAATTGGCCACACTTGACCATTTTTTGTCCTGCACATACCCAATTATATTGTGTTTGAAAATACGAATTGTTGAAATTACATCCAATTTTTTTTGTCTTTATTCTTTAGCTGTTGTAACAATTAGATAAGCTATTTTATTTGGTAAAACTTTATTATATGTAAATTATATAAATGTGACTAGTGGAGATAGTATTGTATCTTCATGTAATAACTGTTAAATAATAATTATAATAATAATAATAACAATAACAATAATAATAATAATAATAATAATAATAATAATAATTAATAAATAAATAAATAAAAATTGAATGGTGAGAATCACTTCAATTGAAGCTTTGAACGGTGAGAAAGAGAGACATCGGGAGAAGAGGAGAAACCTTCACGCCTTGGCTGATCCAGTGGAGGAGATGACTTTGTGCCCTAACCGAAGGAAGGAGTGGCTTTGCTTGCGGGTTTGACTGAATGAGTAGATGGAAGTCTTGCATTATGAACCGAGCCTCGTGTGCAGAAGAAGAAGGAAGAGTCGCTCTTTTCTCTTACTCGAATAGCAACATCGTTGGGTGAATCTGTTGTAAAGGATAAGAAAGACGAACAACGTGGGAGTGGCTCGATTGCTTTCTATGTGCGAAGAAATGAAATGGGGAGGAGCCGCGCTTAGGAGCCAGTGCCGAATAAAAAGAAGCCGTGGAAGGAAGAAGGTGAGTGCAATTTTTCCCTGTCGTGTAAAGCCTACCTTGTTCGATCGAGCCCTAATAGAGAAAGAGGAGGGCTTTCAATATATATATATATATATATATATATATATATATATATATATATATATTAAGGGAGTAAGTTTTAATATTTTAATTAAATTATTTAATTAAAATATTAAATTTATTTAAGTTTATTATTGAAATGTTAAATTTAAGTGCATATGAAATCAAGTTCAAAGCTATCAAGTCCCGAATTTGGTGGAAGATATTTCTGAAAGAGATCGACATAACTAGGGTAAATTTTAAGAGGTAATGTTATTTAGATTTTTAATTTTATTAATTGAGTTTCATTTAAAGAATTTATATGAATTTTGTTTTGTCAATCAAAATTGTAAAGCAGAAAGGAAGAATTAACTACAATAAATAAGGGGTTAAAGAAGATCCTAAAGGAATTGTTAACATTGCTATAAGCAGAAATTGAAGTACATTTCAATTATGTATCTAATTTTTGTTGATTAAACACTTAATTTTATGTTAATGTTAGTATAAGATTATGTTAATTTATGTTAGAAAGACCAGTAGGAAAGATTTTGGGCTTGTTTATGTGCGCAAGAGAGAAGTGCAAGCGAGAAGAATTACCCTAAACCCTAAACCCTCTCTCTCTCTCTCTCTCTCTCTCTCTCTCTCTCTCTCTCTTCTCGTCCCCCTCACTCTTACTCTCGTGTTCTCTATCCTCTTCCCCTTCTGTTTCTCTTTTTCCCATTCTCTCTCCCCCTTTGTCTCTCACACTCCCTCACTCCTTTATATTTATTTTACTTTTAAATATATTAATGTTAAACCATTGATCGTAAATAATTAAATCCTAAATTATGTCAAGATATTAAATTCTAGTGATAATTTAATAAATAATACTTTATAATTTATTATAGGTATTCTATGGTAAAAGAGATTTCAAAAATTTATAAGCAAGCAAAAATCATTTGAAAGAAAAGTGAGTACTTATATTTTTAAATTATAGTAATATTTGGTTTCTTCTAAATCTGATTCACTCTATAACTTGCTTAGATAGATTTCAACTCTTTAAGTTTATTTGATCATATTGAATGTCACTAATATTTATATACTCCATTTAAATGTATAATTCATGTTATTGAATGAAACGAAAAAAAATGAGAATAAGATTTACTGTTTTGATTGTTTGCATGTACATGCTTGATTATGATAGAGTCAACCATTTATGATACTAGCGGAAGAATGCTAAGGTACGTGTACGTAAATAGAAAATGATATTGATACTGTAATATTTTAAATGATATAATTTTAGATGGTACTTCTGTGAGAGATGTATACAAATTATAAAAATATTAATATGCAAACGATATAATAAGAGATAATGAACGTTTAAAATTATATTGAATGATCATATTAAATAGTAGAAATTATCAAATACCTTATATTTTTTTCATACAGATTAATTCACATGTATATTGTCTTCATTTTCATTGAATTATTATAGTTTAGTAGAATGAATATTCACTAGTTTTGTTTAGCTTATTGTTATTTTAGACTAATATTTCAACTTTAATTAAGGGATTAAAAAATGAGCGACAGAAGTGAAAATATTTATAGAAGATGCGGACAATCAGTAATGAAGATATTTAATTATATTGCTCTAATTTAATTTTTTAGTGGCTTTTTCATCTAGAGACCCTTTAAGAGAAGTGAGAATTGGAAAGACTTTTGTTTAATTTTAGTTATAGAAAATGAATATAAAAAAATTAATTTCCACTGTCTGAACGTCTGTTTCTGCTTTGGTTAATTTTAAGCCCCGATCTGATCGCGACTTTTCAAATATGTCAGAAAAATGAAAGATTAACTAATGCCCATCTTTTTTTATTGCTCCATTTCATTTTGTTGTCGTTTCTGTTGATGTTTTAATGTTGCATGTTGGGAATTAGGAATTTAGGCATGCAAACTTATAATTAACAAAGTTAGGAAAAGCAGTCGAACAATTTTAACATTTAAATAACTAGCCACAAATTTCTAGAAAATTCTAATATAAGAAAAAGTCACTAAGTAACCACAAAATATATCATACAAAAATAAAAAACATAAAAAAATAACGAAGTCTGCATACAATATCTCAAACAAACGTATAACAGACCCAAAAAAATGATATAAAAAATTACAATCATAATACTGTCGGCGTTGTTTTGGGTGTAGAGTGCCCGTAAGAAGTTGTCGGTCGCCGGAATCGAAATCCCGTCGTCCGCTTCGGAAGGACGCTTTAATTTACATATATATATATATATATATATATATATATAAAATTTTCTTTTATAAAATATGAAATCAACTGACCCATATTTTTCATAGTTTAAATGAAAGAAGATCGTATCTCAAGTCATGCATTTATCCCGAAAGACAAACACAAGATTTGAGTGATGAGGCTCGATCAAATAGTAAGAAATATATGACGTCCGTTTAGCTGCGAAACCATTTTTATTCATCGACAAGTTCCATTTAATATGAAGAATTAAAGAGTTTATTTTAAACCTGAGTTCGAAAAGTTTCTATAAGCAAGCACTCATAGTTAATTACATCTTAAATGACCGAAGTCGACTTAAGAAAACTCTCGATAAAAATCAAGAAATATTATCTTCAAGGAGGTCAAAAGGATATGACTTTTCAGCGTAATCGGACAAAGATGTGTGAAATGGGATTGGTTCAAATTTGGAACATTTTATTGTAAAATCCAAAGGAGGAAGAACCTAGGGGATGTCGGAGATCCGGAGGCGAATCTCGGTGACTTCTCAAGCTATCCTATGGTTTGTCGTTTGATTGCTAAGGAATGATTTAAGTGACGTAGACATATTTCATTGTTGAAGATGATCATATTGCCTACGTCATAGCTCCAAGCTCCTTGCCTTGAAAAGGTTGAGTTTTCTAAGGTGGCAAGTCACAATATCAAATCAGGTGGCCCTATGGTCGAGTTTTCCTAAACATCCTATACAAATATGTTTAAAATGTTGTACAGTGTGTAACAGGATGTATAGCACAGGAAAAACAGTAAAACATGCAGTATGGTACAACGTGCCAAAAGAACAGTAGCAGGTAGAAAAAGTAACACGCTGTAAATATAAACAAACCTATATACATGGGAGATTCATTATTTTCTTTAAATGCAGCAAGCCGGAATGAAATGAAAGCCGGGTAGAAACATCGTCTAGCAAACTCAAAAAGGATGGCGAATGACTCACGGTAGAAAGTCTCGGAGAAAGTAAACGAAAATCAAAATAAAATCATCAAAACCTCGGGAAAGTCCTGGAAAAAGGACCACGAGTGCTTCATCAAAATCATACGAAAACCCGAAGAAAATCGCAAAGCACTCGGCTCGAGCTAAGCTCGAACCGCAGTAGATCTTGCTCGAGGTCGTCGAAGCGTTACTCGATCACCTCGAGTGTATAGACTCGCGCACTCGGCTGAAGGTTGTCTCTACTAAACCTAACTCGGGAGGGTGTTCCTTAACCCAAACCGATAATCAACAAGTGGTCAACCAAATTTTATAATATGATTTTAAAATTTATGTTTTTAGCATGCACGTGGATTTCAGGCATACAAAAGAGAGTTTATGTCGGTGTTTTAGTCGTAGTGAAAATATGTTTTTGTTGTAGAATGCAGTATCATATTCTTATTAGGTTTTGAAAATTAGGATTGTCCACGAGTCGATTATTTCGTCAGGTGTAGGATCACAAACAATCATAAGAAGGTATGGGTGCCCGGCTAGCCTTATAGCGGTGAATGATACCGTCATCCTACGGTTTACCAGGGCCCTGGAGCGAGTCCTGGTGTCGTAGGATGGGATATCATTCTGCTCTACCACCGGTGTGCCTTTATCATCAACACCATCACTGCCCCAAAACAAAACAAAACCAACTCCGAGTGAAGCGGGGAAAACACGTCAATCAACGAAATGGGAAGAAAAGAAGACTAAACCACCTTCAAGTTAGAGAAGAGTCAAAGCGGAAGGAGGGTTAGTCTAAAACGCCCCTAAAATAGGTAAGAGTAAAGCACTGAAAACAAAACCTAAGATCCTTGAATCAATCCCGAGGATATCATTTTATCACATTTGCATAATTGGATCGATCCAAAGAGGGTGTCCCTTCCATTTTAGCTCAAAAAGAATGATATTCGAAAATCTTTTAAAACTTCGTAAATTAAACGGGAAAGAAATTGCTCGGGGAAAACCCACTACTAAAATCTCCAGACCCGTGCTAAAATCCAGATTTTTCAGATCTCGAATTAATTTTCAGCTTCTGAAACACAGATTCTCCCAATAGGACCACCTACAGGCTCGGGACCAAGACTACAGCAATAGGAAAATCATTAAGCTTTCAATACATAAGAAAGTGAATGGACAAGCTTCTTAAAATCAACTCAACTCTAATCTCGCCACAAAATGCATGAAGGTATTCACCAAATGGCCATAAGATTGAATTCACGTAAAACCACAACCGAGCCAACACAAGGTATAAACCCAAGCCACCATGAGGTTAGGACCGAACTAACACCAAGCTACAGCCGGCCTAGCACAAGGCCAAGACAGGGGATAACATCATAAGGGCAAAACCGAGCCAATACAGGTCAAACCCGAGCCACCATGTGGCTGAAAACCAGCCCAGCTCCAAGCTAAAATAGCCCCAACACAGAACCAACATGAGGTGCCAAGGGATCAAAAACCGAGCCACAGCAAGGTTGAAAACAAGCCCAGCTCCAAGTCAAAACAGCCCCAATGTAAAGCTAAAACCAGAAGTACCAAGAGAGCCAAAACCGAGCCACAACAAGGTTGAAAAACAAGCCCGGCTCTAAGTTAAAACAGGGACACAGCAGGACTAACAGAAGACCGAGCCACACAAGGCTAAAATTAAGTCTTGGATTAAACTAAAACAAAGAACACAGCAGGACTCAACAAAATCGAGCCACATGAGGCTAAAACTAAGTCCTGGATTAAGCTAAAACAAAGAACACAACAAGACTCAACAAAACTGAGCCACATGAGGCTAAAACTAAGCTCAGCCGCGATTAAATCCAAGCCCGACATAAGGCTACAATAAGCCTTCTTAAGAACTTAACAAATGAAGCGCGCACGCGCACGCGCACGCGCACGCGCACGCGCACGCACACACACACACACATATACATATATATATATATATATTTGAACATAGCCTTAGCTTGAAATTGAAAGAGGTTAAACTTGGACTATCATAACACTTCATGCCTTTTATATATCAAACCATGAAACTATCACATGTTTGCCAACAAGAATAAACTTAGAAAACTTTCCACATCCATTTAACATGCTTTTGTAAAGGCTAGACTTCCATATATTCAAGACATAGAGCTATTACATGCTTCACATAAGGACAAACATAGAGCTTCCCAATTTAAACTAAGCTTCTTCCTAGCATGCTCCTCTGATAAGGAAACACTACAAGGAGCAAGAGATAGGCCCCACATGCTCATGAGAGAATCAAAAAAAGCTCTCCTACTATTCTTAACAAACAAGAGTGAATGAAGAAACTTCAAACTACATATCCCAACATGCTTAAAGAAGGAACCATCCTTGTCCAAAAGTCACAAGCCACGAGACACTTTAGCATGCATACACATACTCTTGGAACAAATAAAGTTTAAAATTTTGAAACCAACTCTTCCATGCAATTGCAAAGGAGGCTAAACTTGCCTTAAAATCATATTTCCATGCTTTTGGATTGCTATAAATGGCAAGAGGAAGAGAAAAGAGCTCACTTCATAGTATATATGCATACAACAATTTTAAACTAGTGCTCAAATCTATCCCTAGAACATGTTTAAATTTTCCTTATCCTTACTCATGCTTCAATCGATAAAGCACTCCCAAACATTTACATAAGCTCATACTAGCATGCCACTTATGTAGAGGAAGCAAGAAGCTATCATTTTAAGCAATCAAACAAACCATTCCATAAGTATATAAACATCCGACCGAAGCATTAAACGGGAAGAACCTAACCAACGAGCAGGGTTACGAGACTCAGGCCAAACCGAGAAGAAGAGGGGTAGAGGGAAGTTACCGGACAATATGAAGTACACAAAAGGAGCGACAGAATTCAGGTAGCAATCCAACATCACCTCCCCTTCCTCACAAGGATTTTTGGGCAGCCCTAAATATCACCCCAAATGGGGTTTATATAGGCAGAGGAGGGAAGAGGAGTGCCGCTCCTTACCTGTAGAGTCGAGTAGGATCGGGGAAGGCGTGGGGGAGATGGAGGAAAATGCCGCAAGGAGGATCGGGCCACTTGCGCATGCGGGAAAAGCCGCAGGGATAACCTTCGAGCAGAAAATGCCACAGGGGCGACTTGCTCTTGCAGGGATAAGGATAGGAATGATCGTGTGTGACTCGAGGAGGAAACGACCGCAAAGGGAGAATGCTCGAGCGCGGGAGAAGGCTCGTCGAAGCTTCTCTCGCGTTCGTGCGGGGGAGACGGAGTCAACCGAGCGGGATAGACGAGTTTTAGGGCTTAGGTTGGGTTTAAAATGTATTTATTATTGTTTTATTAAAATTAAACCCTAAATCACAACTTTCGCCCCCGACAGACTATCGTCACAAAATTAACGTCCATTTTAAGTAAAATCGACGTTTCGGACGCATTGGCGCAGTCCGTTTCATCATCCGAGGTCGTCGGGCAACCTCGTCGACGATGGCGTCGAAATTTGGTCTCGTCGCAAAATTCTAACGCGAGCGCGATCGAAAGCGAGGTCAACAAATATCTATCAGCAATAGTCCTGATCCTATAAATTAAATCTCTTCTATAAGACAGATCAACCTACAATTTTTCTTGAAAGATACCACTAAATTTAACAGTAATTTTTCATGAATTGTAAAGGAGAAAGAGGAATCTCATGCTCAATGTAACAAACCAAACTTTTAAAGGTAAAGATTTGTATACTTATTATATGTCATTAGATAAATTTTAAGTATTTATGAGCAAAATTAATAATAATTTTTTATTCAAAAAATGTTTGAAAGAAAATTATTTCAATAAATTAAATACATTTAAGTCTTTCTTTTAGGATGCAATTCTTATAATTCTATGCACCTTTAACTAATATAGGTGACTAACAAGGAAGTGAAGTGAATGAATAAGCTTTTAAAAAGTCTTTTAAGCAAGTGAGTAATTATTTTTTTTATTTATCAGATTATGGTCTTATTTAATAAGGAACTACATTATTGCTTCATAAAATGATTTTACAATGAGAGAACTTGTGAATTAAATTTTTTTTGAAATGAATGAAGTGAAAATAAAAAAAAAGGAATTAAGATTTCAATGACTTTAAATGGAAATAATTAGAAAAAGTGAAATGTAAATACTTACATCAATCCATATTACAACTCGATGGTACTGACAAGAGATATGATGTACCTTCAGATACAATTTTGAGGATATTTTCGGGCATGGAAGTAATTTTGATATGGCTCTTAAAAAACTTAAAAAAAGTGAATATTTAAATTGAAATGAGAAGAAATAAATTTATAATGTAACTTACAACTTTATAAAGTACCGAATTATATTTTATTAGTCTTTCATATATAGCATTTGTATATAAATTTAATGCATATTAAAATTATAATTGCTCATTTAACATGACATTTATTGTTGAATTTAATGGTTCTTTTCAAAACAATAGTAGGTTGATATGCGAGACAGAAGATATTTAGTTTACAAGAAGGTGACTACTGCTGATAGGTATGGATAGCAATTCTCTGTTATATGCTGGTTTGAGATGTTGTATGCAGACTTTGTTGTTATTTTTAGATGTTTAATTTCTATATGATATATTTTGTTATTTCTTAGTAACCTTTTAATAATTGAAATTTTTAAGAAATGTATGGATAGTTATTTAATTGTTAATCCCGTTCGATCACAATTTCCTACTTGGTTAATTCTAAGCTATCAGACCCGACTGTGTAAAAAATGGTGTCAGAGTGGCGCAAAAAAAGCATGGTGGGCCCATAACCCACAGGTTCCCAAATCGAAACTTGGCTCTGATATGGGTGATAGTGTTATGTGTGGTATCAGAGCCATGTTTAGATCCCATGACTTGTGGGTTATGAGACCGCCACGCTTCCGCTGCCCCATTTTGATACCACTTTTGTCACAACCCAGTCTGATAACTTATAATTAACCACGTCAGGAACTGCGTCAGACGATATTAATGCTTAAATAACTATTCATAGATTTCTATAAACTTTTAATGTATAAGAGTCACTAAGAAACCACAAATTATAACATATAAAAATCAACACATGCAAAGTAACATCTGCAGACAATATCTTAAACTAAAATATAATAATGAATTACTATTCAAAAGAAAACGAAAAGAAACTACAATTATAATACCTATTAGATTAATCTTTATCCTGTAAACTAAATCTCTTCTGTCAGACATTACATATTATTTTTCCTGAAAGAAATCATTAATTCAACAATAATTTTTCATGACTTAGTGAGCAATTATAATCTTAATATGTATAAAATTTATATACAAATGACATGTATGAATGACCAAATAAATGTAGTTCATTACTTTATAAAACTGTAAGCTTTCATTTAAAATTTATCTTTTTCCATTTCAATTTAAGTATTTATCATTTTTAAGCTCTTTAAGAGCTATATCAAGATTACCGTCATGCTCGTAGGTATTATCAAAATTGTACCTATAGGTACTCTCAAATTTTGCATCCGAAGGTATATCTTTACTATTTTCATTTTTTTTATCATGCGCAGGTATATCACATCCCCTACCAGTACCATCTATAGGTAATTTTGATTGACTAAAACCTTTATATTTCATTTCTTTTAATTACTTTCATTTAAAGTCATTGAAATCACCATTCCCCTTTTTCATTTTCACTTCATTCATTTGAAAATTTTCTTACTTCTCAACATGCCTCTAATTATAAAAGTGTTTTATCAAGCAATAATGCAATTCTTTATTAACATCGTAATTAATATCATTTGACATAAAAGTGTCATTCGACATAAAAGTATCATTTGACATTCTAACCGATAATATCACAAGAATTAAAATGGTATTCAATTACATCAATTTAACCAACTCCTCAAGTTTAAAAGAATGTCATACTCCCAAATTAAATAATAACCTTATTGAATCTAACATTAAAACTATTATGGTGAACATCAATGCTTGACTTTTAATATATATAAGTTCTTTCATTGTGTTATGAATTCTATTATGCTTAAAACAATCTTGATTGAAATTCTTAAATGCGAAATATAACTGCGACAACGCAAGAGTAGTCCATAGCTTACTGTTGTGAAAACGCATAAACTCTGGGCTGGACACTGCTCTTAAAGTTGTTTTATTGCAGGAATGAAGTGGAGGAATCAATCTTGTATAGGAATTTCCTGTACAAGAGAAGAGGAAGAATTGCAGGAATGAAGTGGAGGGCCGAAGCATTAATTTGCATGGTCGAAGACAAAGGTGAATTAGGATTTTGTGATGTTAATTATTTGAATTGAATTAATTTACTTACGTAAATGCTAATAATAGATTTAATTTAATCAGATATTAAAGGCTAAATCAAATAGAATTGTAAGGGGAGAAGAGAATCTTGTGCTCGAGGTAACAAACTAAACCTTTTAAGGTAAGGATTTGTATACTTATTTATGTGTCATTTTTAATTATTTGTAGTGTGATAAGGTTTCATGAGTAGAATTAGTGAGAATTATAGATTAAAAAAACATTTTGAAAGGAAATTATTTCAATAAATTAAATACATTTAAGTCTTTCTTTCAGGATGTAAATCCTATAATTCTATGCACCTTATTAATTTAGGTGATAGTCAAGAAAGTGAAGTGAATCAATAAGCTTTTACAAAGACTTTAAATCGGGTGAGTAATTAGTTTCTTTTATTTATTAATATAAGATGTCATTTAATAAAAAAACCTACATTATTGCTCCATAAAATGCTTTTATAATGAGAGATTGTGTGAACTAAAGAATTTTTGAAACTATTGAAGTGAAAATGAAAAAGGAGAATTAGGATTTCAATGACCTTAAATGAAAGTAATTAAAAAAAAAATGAAATGTAAATACTTAAATCAATCAGGATTACCTCTTGATGATACTGGTAGGAGATAAGATGTACTTGTGCACGATAAATAAAATGAAAATAATAAATGTGTACCTTCCAATATAATTTTAAGATACCTTAAGGTATAACGGTAATCCTAATATGATTCTGAAAGAGTTTAAAAATGGTGAATATTTAAATTGAAATGGGAAGAGATAAAGTTAAACTAAAAGTTACAGTTTTATAAAGTAATGAACTACTTTTCTTTTGGTCATTCATACTTAACATTTACATATGAATTTAATGCACATTAAGATTATAATTGTTCATTAAGTCGTGAAAACTTACTGTTAAATTTAATAATTTCTTTCAAAAAATATAACAGGTTAATATGCCTGACATAAGAGATTTAGTTTACAGAAACAAGGTATTATGATTATAAATTTGTTGTATCGTTTTCTTTTGGATGATAATTCACTGTTATATGATGGTTTGATATGTTGTCTGCAGATTTTGTTGTTATTTTTAGATGTTTTAATTTATATATGATATATTTATGATTTCCCAGTAACTTTTTTATATATTGGAAGTTTTTAGAAATATGTGAATAATTATATAATTGTTAATACCTTTCGATCACAGTTCCTGACTTGGTTAATTTTAAGCAATCAAGCCGTGTTGTGACAAAAATGATATCAGAGTGGTGCAACGGAAGCGTGGTGGACCCATGACCATTAGGTCTCAGGATCGAAACCTAGCTCTGATATAGGTGATAGTGGTATATGTGTGGTATCAGAGCCATGTTTAGATCCTTGGACTTATGGGTTATGGGACCGACATGCTTCCACTGCGTCACTTTGATACTATTTTTGTCACAACTCAGTCTGATAGCTTATAGTTATTTAAGCCAGAAACTGCAGTCAGACGATATTAACATTTAAATAACTATCCATAGATTTCTATAAACTTCTAATATGTAAAATAACCACTAAGAAACTACAAATCATGGTATGTAGAAATAAAAAAAAACATCTAAAAATAACAACAATGTCTGTAGACAATATTTCAAACCTGCATATAACAATAATTACTTATTGAAAAGAAAATAATACAAAGAACTTGTACTCATAATGCATATTAGCAGTAATATTCTTGTAAATTAAATTTTTTTCTGTTAGACATCAATATACTATTTTTTATGAAGGAAACCATTACATTCAACAGTAATTTTTCACGGTTTAGTGAGCAATTGTAATATTAATATGCATTAAAATCACATTCAAATGCTATTTATGAATGATCAAATAAATGTGGTTAATTACTTTATAAAAGTATAAGCTTTAATTCAAAATTTATCTATTCTCGTTTTAATTTTAATTATTTACCCTTTTTAAACTTTTTAAACATCTTATTAAGATTGTCGTTATAATAGAAAGTATTATCAAAATTGTACCTGTAGGTACCCTCAAATTTTGCACCCGAAGGTACACTTTTACTATTTTTATTTTCTTTATCATGCACGAGTATCAAATCCCCCTACAAGTACTATCTAGGGGTAATCCTGATCGACTTAAGCCTTTATATTTCACTTCTTTTCATTACTTCCATTTAAAGTTATTGAAATTACCATTCCCCCTTTTTATTTCCACTTCATTCATTTCAAAAATTCTTTAGTTCACACCATATAATTTTATATTTGTGCAATTGTTATAGGAGCACAGTCTAAAAATTGTACCAATTAAGATACTTCAATATCAATATCTTTTTTCATTTACGTGCACATGTACCTTGACATTATCGTGCCAGTATCATAAATGGATGACTCCATCATAACTAAACATGCACATATAAATATAATATACAAATCACTATTTAATAGTGGATATTTCATTCTCATTTGCATACTAAAATAGTATACTTCTATAACATTTAATATCCATGATAATTTTTAGAAATGCTAAGTATATCAACCCCATGATATAAACAAAAATTTAATATAATCATAAATTGTAAGTTTGCAGTGATTTCAATATAATTAGTCACAATAATAGTAAATGATTTAGTCTAGAAGAAATAAAATATTATCATAGTATAAGAATATGAGTACTCACCTCAATGCCGTATAAGTTGTTTTAAATCTTTAAAATGCTTAATTCTGCCTCCAATTAGCTTCTTAAAAGATCGTGAAATATAATTTTAAGAATATTATTAAATATCATTTATTTACTTATGTTACTTTAATTGTTGATTAAAAATTTTTATTTTAAATATTCATGTTATTTTAATTTGACTAACAAAACTTATATTAAATCGATATTTATAATTAATTTTCATTTTAATTTGACATAAAAAGATGTAGACTTTACTTTCATGTTTTAAATAAAACTTTCATGTTCTATTATTATTATAATATTTTATGGTATTATTTCATATATACAAACTAAATAATATATTTTATTAATATCTAATACATCATAACACGTACCTTCAACTTCGACGACCGCACGATATTCCCTTCCCTCTGCTTCAGCTCGATCACCTCCTCTGCTAGATTAATTCCACCCGCATAGACATGAATTGTGCTTCAGCTTGAACCCCTGACCTGAGGGGACGAGACACACACACACACAAACACACGCACACACGTATATATTTATATATAAATCTCAAGAAAATTCGTCAGATCACATAAGGAGGATATCTAAGGACCGCGTTATCACAGTCGAAAGGCTGAACCATGGAGCATCAACTTCTTCAATCGGATACAAAATTGACTCAATTGATTTTGGGTCACTTGCCAAGAAGATCAACATTCGCTCTGTAGAACTCTTCAACGCTCTGTGAAGACCTCTGCCCGAAGGAAGGCTATCCGTTAGATTACGGTCTAGTTAATAAACCTTTACTAAGATAAGGAGGTCTTCACTAGGAGTTCCCTCGGGAAAGTCGACCGAAGACCTATCGAACGAGTCTCAGTCGATCGAATCAAGTTATATGATTACAAATACGAAACGGTGTCAACAACGGTTATGAATACGAAGAGGTGCCAACAACGGTTACTGGGCTCAAAAGATCTCAAAGTCAGTTATAAATATGTAAATGTGTAATGGTTCATTAATCATGTGTAACACTCATATTTAATTAGGGGACAAATGGCCTCTCCAATAACCTATAAATTGTGTTTTGGGGCGGGCGGGGGGGGGGGGGGGGGTGGGGGGGTCGTCATTTCAAAAGAACTTGTATACTTGTCTGCTTTATTCTCTTTACTCTCTTAAATTTTTTTTTCAATTTCTCTTATCTGTGCAACACTCTATTCCCCAAATCACATCAAATTTCTATTCCTATAACAGTTTCGTTACCACTTCTTGACCTCTACCTTAATCCTTTTTTTTTTTCTTTTTTTAATTGTGTTCATGTAGCACTTTTCACAAAGCTTCCATTTACTGTACATCGTAGGTAAGAGTTGCATCTCTTATTAAATTACACCCAACGTTTCATTTATTAGCCCATTTCTCTTTTGAGAATTTTAAGTTTGGAGGAAATCTTGTGATTGGAATGATCTGTTAAGCCAAACAATGTGTTTTAAAGTTTTTAACTTTTTTTTTTTTTAATCCTGTTATCCCATTTGGTTGTTAATATTAACCGAGAAAGCGAATCTGTCTTTAATTTTGGATATTTTGTTGTTTTCTCATCTTGTTCTTACTTTCTCTTTTACTTGCTATTGAATTCCTAATGTATGCTATTAAAGAGGCGCTATTATTTACTGAATAATTATATCAATTTCTATTCCTGTAATAGTTGCGTTACCACTTCTCGACCTCTACCTTATTCTTCTTTTTTAAATTGTGTTCATGTAGCACATTTCACAAAGCTTCCATTTAATGTCTATCGTAGTTTAGAGTTACATCTCTTATTAATTTACATGTATGCTATTAAAGAGGCGCTATTATTTAGTGAATAATCACATCAATTTCTATTCCTGTAATAGTTGTGTTATCACTTCTCGACCTCTACCTTATTCTTCTTTTTTAAAATTGCGTTCATGTAGCACATTTCACAAAGCTTCCATTTAATGTCTATCATAGTTTAGAGTTACATCTCTTATTAATTTACACCCAATGTTTCATTTATAAAGGGCATACACAAGTGCGTACAAATTATAGAAGAATTTAGTTAATGTATCATACATTAAAGTTATGGGAGAGAGTGATTGAATATAAGTTACGACGTGATAAAAAAAATTTCTTAAAATTACTTTGGTTTCTTGCTGATCAAGTCTATTGTGGAAACTATGCGTTTATTGAAATGTTTGATCAAGAAGTACAAAGAGAGTAGGAGGATCTACATATGATTTTTATTGATTTAGAAAAAGCTTATCATAAGGTTCCAAAAGAAATAATTTGGAGAGTTTTAGAAAAGAAATATGTTGATATTGTTTATATTCAAGTCATTATAGATATGTATACTAGAGTTATTACTTGTGTTCGAACGCAATGAAGATTGACCAACAACAACAACAAAGCCTTAATCCCACTAAGTGGGGTCGGCTACATGAATCCTTTTTCTCCATTGCGTCCTATTTAGTGTCAAATTTTTGTTTAATTCTAATAAATTAAGATCATTTTTTATGCAATAAGCCCAAGTTTTCCTAGGTCTACCTCTGCCTTTCTTAACATAAGTTGTAATTAAAACATCTACTCTCCTAATCGGATGATCAGGTGGTCGACGTTTAATGTGACCAAACCATCTAAGGCGACTCTCTAATTTTATCCGTCACTGGTGCAACACCAACCCTATTACGAATATATTTATTTCGCATTTTGTCTCTAAGTGTAAAGCCACTCATCCACCTAATTAATCTCATCTCGGCAACACTTAACTTAACATTATGCTTCTCTTTTAAAGGCCAACATTTAGCACCATAGAGCATTGAAGGTCTCACCACCATCTTATAAAATTTTCCTTTCAGTTTAAGCGGCACTTTTCTATCACACAATAGGCCGGACGCATTCCTCCACTTCTACCAACCAACCTGAATTCTACTATGAAGATTGACCAAATACATTGGACGCATTCCTCCACTCCACAATGAAGATTGACCAAATATATATATTTTTTATTTTAGTTGGATTACATCAGCGATCAATTTTGAGCTCATATCTTTTTGCTTTAGTTATGAATATTCTCACTGGACATTTATAGGAGGATTACCTAGTGTATGCTTTTCATTGATGGATAATATTAGAGAGAGATGAGGTAAAACTTGAATTATGGAAGTCCAGTTTAGAGTTCAAAGGCTTTTTTTTGAGTAGATCTAAAATTGAATGAACGGAATGTAAGTTTAGTATTAGTAGATCTAGTAGCCAGGTTGTAACAATAGATGATCAAGTCATTAAAATAAGTGAACATTTTAGATATCTTGTGTTTATTGTTCCGAGTGACGGTGTTATAGATGGGGATGTTATTGGCAGAATTCAAGTTAGATGGTTGAAGTGGAGGAATGCATCGGGCCTGTGTGTGATAGAAATGTATTATTTAGACTTGAAGGAAAATTTTATAAGATGGTGGTGAGACCTGCAATGCTTTATGACGCAGAATGTTGGCTTCTAAAAGAGAAGCATAAAATTAAGTTAAGTGTTGATAAGATGAGAATGTTCCGGTGGATGAGTGGTTTTACACTTTGAGACAAAATGCGAAGTGAATATTCTTGAAAGCATTGGAGTAGCTCCCGCGGCAGACAAGATTAGAGAGAGTTTCCTTAGATGGTTTGTTTTAATTAAACTTTGACCATTTGATGACCTAGTTAGGAGAGTAGATGTTTTAGATTTGACTTATGTTAAGAAAGATAGAGGTAAACCTAAAAAAGACTTGGACATGTTTATAATTAAATGAAAATATGACACTCAATAGTACACAATGGAGTAAATGGTTCATGCAGCTGACTCCCACCCAGTGGGATAAAGGCATGTTGTTTTTGTTGTTGTATTTAAGACCTATTAGATTTTCGAAAATCCTATTTAGATTTAATAAATCTGACTTAGTGGGATAAAGGCATGTTGTTGTTTTTGTTGTTGTATTTAAGACCTATTAGATTTTCCAAAATCCTATTTAGATTTAACAAATCTTTAGAAGTGTTAATTTTTGAAAAGTATTTGTTTGCCAATATCTTTAATTAGATTTAAATCCGGAATACTGTTGGAATGCAAAAAAGAAGCTTTATTCAATCTCTCACTTCTACAGCTTCAGATTCTTCTAAACACTACAGTCAACGGCTCTGAAAATTCATCTATCATTGCATATTGATATTCAGAGGGAAACCAAAACCTGCAAGCAATGCAAAATTGCATTGAAATAACTTCACAACATATAAAATTTTAGTGAAACTTACGTACACAGCACACTATTCTTATGCATTTACATTTCTATCCCCTAAATTTTGATATTTATATACATAACATTTTTCATCAAATTTATGCATAAAAATATGTATCTGCTTTTAAAAAGTTTGCAGTGCTGTCAAAGATTTGAATCTTATATAACAAATATCGAAGCTAAGGTGTTAGATATGTAATCTTACTGTCTCTTCCTTATGTTGGCATATAGTTTCTTGAACTGAGTTTTTTCTACCAATGAATGAAATTTTAATTGTTGCATCAATTGGATATGCTTATTATTTGTCTGTGAGTTGTTTCAGATTACAACTTATCTACTTAATTTTCATTCTTGTTTCTAGTTTATTGATGTCCTGAATTCCAAAAAAGCCAAGTTGAGAGAACTCAGAGACCGGATATCGAAAATAAATGGTAAAAAAGCAATAGAGAGTGATGAGTCCTCAGATAAAACCCAAAGATTTGATGGTGGAAGTGATGATGAGAATGCAATAGAGATGTGCAGAGATTCTGGCAGTGATTCGCCTGATGCTTGAGATGGTGTTGGAGCTCTTGATGGATGATATAAAAAACATGTAAGTTTACACAAATTTTGTTTTCTTTTTGTAATGGCTGCTTTTCAGTATCAAATCATTGGAAAATTTTGATTTTCGATGTATTGATTCAGTTGCTTGACTGGAAGTTTTGCATATAGGACTGTAATAATTTTAATTATATTTTTGAGTGTTTTATTTGGGTCCATTTGGACTAGATTGCCACAACAAATTCTTTGGGGTTATTTGGGATCAATTTTTGTTTTTTATTTTTGAAACAAAAATTAAGAAACAAACAAAAAAACAGTGTTTGCTTATTTATTTAATTTTTATTTCTGTTTTTTTTTTTATACAAACACTTTTGTTTTTAAAATATTCAAAACAGAAAAAACATGTCTTTGCCTATTTTTAAAACACCAAAAATAGTGAATCTCGCCGCCCATTGCTGCATGTCGCTGCCTGCCGTCGCCTTTTGGCCTTTACTGCCTGCCTGCCTGCAGCCGACCACCCGCCTGCCATCGCCCGCCCGCCATTGCCAGTTGCTGCCTCTTGTCGGCCTCTGTCCAGCTCAGCTGCTGCCCGCCGGCTCTTGCCCAGGAAAATCGCTTGTCGGCCAACACCTGTCGCTCGCCTGTTGGTCGTCGCCTTCTCGCCGACCACTGGTGTTGCTTGTCAGCCAACACCTGTCGCCCGCCTGCTGGTC